>BQNB010006592.1:0-96901 GCA_026074375.1 Tanacetum coccineum | reverse complement strand
ATATATATATATATATATATATATATATATATATATATATATATATATATATATATATATATATATATACTTTTCATTATAGGGATCTAATAGTATATACCTTTCTTTGTGTTATTTTAGTCATGTCTCCTCCAGCTCGTGCGTCTCGTGCTTAGTTTCATTAGAGAATCGCCTTCGCAACTGGACTCAAGCATTTTACTGATCCTGTGACGAAGCTTAGGATAAAGCATACGAACTATAGAGTCTGAATACCGAGAGGTCTGTATCCGAGCCGAATTGAAGCAAAGTTGACTAAGAAACAAGTAGGAGGAAAATAGATTCTAAGGAGGGAGGTGACGATGATTTCAAAAGATGGAGAAATCTCTAAGTTTCTAGGGCCAACCGAACAACCTAGATCTTTAAATAAGTATGGATTTGTTGATCACCCAAAGCTTCAAAGGAATGAATTTGCTCTGCATCGACTACCCTAACAAGAAGGCAACATGAATGGTTGGTTGATTAAGGATGAGGATGAGCCTCTAGAACATGAAGCATCAGATAAGGAGGTAGACTCGGATCTTGAGTCCACCGCAAGTAGTAAGCCTAAGTTGAAGAAGACAGCTACAACTATTCCCAACCGCACGTTCTGCAATTGTCCGTATTGTTCTAAGTGATTGATATATTTTAGTTCATTTTCCTTTTTTTCTCATTTCGACGTTTGGAGCCATGTTTAGGAATGTTATTTTCAACTCTTGGATTTTGAGTATTATAAAATAATAAAAGTAATGATTAGGGTTACTCCCTTGTGTGATTTGTTGTTTTTATTTTTAATTAGGTGCTATGTGGTGTGTTTGTTTCATGAAGTGTCATCATAAGAGGGAGTACAATGGTGGCCAACATAATTATACATGCGCCATAACACAGGTGGACTTGCAAGTATGATTACATGGATTAATGTTGATGCATTGTATGTATGTATATGGTTATGAAAGAGTATGATAAGATCATGATCCTTATTATATCGTCTAATGTATATAAATTTCATCTCATATAGAAATGGCTCCATCACGTCGAAGTGGTCCTAGCAACAACGAGGAGAACCCTGACATTACTG
Organism: Tanacetum coccineum; assembly: GCA_026074375.1. Classification (NCBI taxonomy): domain Eukaryota; kingdom Viridiplantae; phylum Streptophyta; class Magnoliopsida; order Asterales; family Asteraceae; genus Tanacetum; species Tanacetum coccineum. The sequence goes on along the minus strand of BQNB010006592.1, from coordinate 95,808 downwards.
CTATCATCGCGCAGCAATTGCAAACCATTCTTCCTCAGATTGTCACCCAAGTGACTAACAACGTGAACAATGCTAATGGTGGGAATGGTGGAAATGGTGGGAACAATGGCTATACCTATAAAGGGTTCATGGCATGCAATCCCAAAGAGTATGATGGAAAGGGAATGGATCGAGAAGATGAAGAATGTAATTGATAATAGTGGGTGTGCTGAGAACCAAAAGGGTAAGTATGCTGCTAGCTCGTTTGTGAAAAAGGCTTTGACTTAGTGGAATACCTAAGTTCAAGAAAGAGGCCGCGAAGCTGCAATAGGTTTCTCATTGACTGATTTTAAGGCATTGCTTGTAGAGGAATTCTGTCCTAGCAATGAAATAGAGAAGTTAGAATCTGAGTTTTGGAATCATAAGATGGTGGGAGCCAATCATGCCGGCTATACGGATCGGTTTCATGAATCAGCTAAGTTGGTTCCGCATCTAGTTACTCCTGAGTCATCACCCATCAAGAGGTACATAGATGGGTTAGCTCCTGAGATTCAGGGAATACTCCGAGTAACCCAACCAACCACAATCCTGTAACACCCAACCAACCACAAAGGTTGAGTGAAATTCATAGGTTTGAAATGTAATAGTTGAATACAAGTTATAATGGAAATATTACCATTGCAGGGACAATTATCATGGGGAACATTATTATTGCATCTAAGCTCATGACACCAATACGTTAATAGGGAAGATCACCATAGTAATATTGGTTAAGGACAGATGTCCCCGTGGAAAAGGTAACTTGCCAAAGTTACCTATTAGGACAACTATAGTGCGTTTGGCTACCCCAAGCATGGGTATACAAACAGGAGCCATCACCTCTAATAGATCTATTCACAATATTCTCGTTTACTCGCAATGCAAGTAATTAATGGTTCATGATAAGGAAATAATGGCACTGGAAGCTACTTAGGCAATAATATATCTGGATAGCATACATATCTGGATAGCATACATTTAGAAAACACTTGTATTCATGGTTTAAGCATGTATCCCCCTTACGGGTTTATAAAATATAGGAGATTTAAAAGTGAGGCTATGAACTCACCTGATAGGTAGTTGTAATAAATATTCCAAAATGAAAGCTGACGACTTTATCACAATTTTAACAGGGAAGGTTGATATAGCAAAATGATAGTAAACAGCTACGTCACGCAACCTGAGTAAATATGTCAAGTCTTAGGAAGATTGTACTCTAGAACTTTGGTTCTAAGAGTTTAATATTGTTATAAGTTTGATTGTAGATTTTAGAATTATTGTATCACCGTTCAGGCCATCATATTTCAGAAGTCATTTAGTAAACGTTTGAGGAGCTAGGGCACTTTAAATCGTAAACCCAACAACTCAGTCAAAACGTAATACCAAGATGAAACCCCTTAATCTGAAGCTCCCTAGTATTGTGATACGATATAGATTCAGAACATGATATTTATAACATAATCGGTTTTAAGCGTTTTATTCAATAACTAGAAATGATAAGAACGTCAAGCGTTAATTAAAGTTATGTCTTGTAAGGTTTTAAGCACATTTTTATACTTTTTCAAAATGTTACATTTTATACCTTTCAGAATGAAAAATGGCAAAATATACGCTTAGAGTTTGTACTTTTACAAGTTTGGTCCTTCTAGTTTAAAAGATGTACAAAGTAAACCTTGCACTTTGGAAAGTGACATAATAGACCCCTATAGTTAACTTTGACAAAATGACATTTTCAGTCCTTTTAGTTATAAGTTTCAAAAAGTTACGATATATACCCCTTGCATGGATAATATTTACAAAACAAGTCCAAAATGCCATGCAACCTTATTTTAAATTTCTAAATGATATTTTCAGGTTATAGCTTATTAATATAAGCTAAAATATGAAGATTTAACTTAACGAAAGTTCAGATTAACGATTCGTTAAGCTAGAAATCAAAACGGGTCAAATTAGGGTTTTATAATTAAATAGGTTTTTAATTCAAATTCCTTCAAGACTTGATAAAGTGGTTATAATAACATTAGTTAAGCATGTTATGATAGATTATAACAACATTTTATCATATTAGCTTATAGATTCAAGAAAAACATGAAATTAGGATTTCGGGTGTATGGTTTTGGATCAAAATGGAAAATGAGCATGAATTGAGTTATAAAACTTTAGCAAGAGTTTATTTAGGATCATATGAACATTATAAGAGTGTAGGAGCAGGTATGAAGATCATAGAACCTGGGATTGAGCTTATAGCTTGGAAATGGGTTGAAATCGGGACTTTTAGCTTCGTACGCCTAAAATAACGACTCCCGGACTTCTTTTCTTGATTTCTTTTGCTTCACTTCTTTTGTTCAGACTTCTTAGGACCTCTTAGGAACTTCTTTGAGAAAAGGATTTCTGTTATGATGGGTTATAGAGGAGGAAGTGGGGGATGAGTTGATATGAAGGGTATATGCACCTATTTATAGTATTAAACCCCCTTGGTGCCCAAGAAACTTAGTACCCAAGCTTAGGACAGGTGCGGGTGATGTGTAGAGTCTAGGGACTGATGTGGAGAAGCTATGGTGTGAGTTTGCAAGTCTAAAACAAGCTAGAAGGATGTGGAGGGGGTTTGTGGTGCAGCGGCTGCTATGGTGTAAAAGAGGGAGATATGGCTTGATTTATGGCCAAGAAATTCAAGAGAGGTGCTTGTAAGCAGCTTATGGGTGAAGGAGGTGAGTCATAGTGGTGCTTGGATGCTTGGTTGGAGTTTAAAATGGGTCAAATGGAGGGAAAACTAGGCGCGGGTTCATGTGAAATGGGTTAGGGCACGGTTTAGGTTTTTAAGCTTCAATTTCTATATGTTCACAAGAATTTTATTAAGGATTATTAATAAGATTTGATAAGTGGTTCGGGTTTAAAATGGGCAAAAACGAGTAAACGGGTTGAATGTTCATATTAGGGCACGTTTAGGGTTTCTTGGATTTATTTCATGTATAATTGAGATGAAATTATGAAATGATGATAGAATATGATTGATAATGTTGTAAATTAAGTTATTACAACTTATTTGAGTGTTGGTTTAGGTTTATGATGGATAAATATCGAGAAACGGGTCATGGTTTAGTATTTTTGCTTCGGGTTAGGAGTTTCTAGTTTCTATTTCATGAAATCTTATGAAATTGAGGATGATTATGGAATGTTAAATGAAGTTATATGATCTTGCTTTAATACTTGTACTTGATAGATTGTTAAAATATTGTTAGGAAGAAAACGGAGGTTGAAACGGAATATTGTGGATGTGTGCATTAATAACTTGTACATTATGCTTTAAAGGACTTGTTCCTTATTTTGGAGGGAAGATGAATTCAAATGAGATGTTATATTACTTGTACATGATCTTTAGTAGCTTGTGCATTCACTTTAGATATTAACCTTTCATGGAATTAGGGTTTACGACGGTCTTCCGATAACGGTTTAAAGCCCGTTTGGATATAACGTTGCGCATGGTACAATTTTACGAGTAAGTACTTTGTATTATATGCTATTAAGATATCGACTTGATGTTATGAGTTTTGCTTGACATATAAATAGATATAGTATAGGCATAGGGTAGGGTTGCGTGAGCTCGTCTACTTTAGTTATGCAAGTTACATTGCATATTGAGATATTGGTAATGCAAGTAATGTAATAAAGTAAAAAATTTCCCCATACAATTGTGATCATAGTAAAATATGTTGATTTTGAATTTGATGAAAATTCTAGGTTGTTATAATCTCCACCCCTTACGGAAATCTCGTCCTAAGATTTAGTCGAAATGCCGGAGAGATGTCAAGGAATGATTATGAGATTTTGCTAAGGAGATGTTGCTAATTCATGTGTTGGATGACGATTTGGAAATGAATAGATTAATAAAGGTAATAATTGATATGTTAAGTGAAGAAAAGGAAATTATGTTGTACAAACTGATTGAATGAAACTTGTTTGTAGTATGCTATATACTAAGCTACTTAATTTATAATTTGTCTCTTTCGCAAAGAGAAGCGTCAAATACTTGTTAACTGAGAAATTTTAAATTTACATAGTTCGGAGATTTATAATTTCCTTATTAAAATGTATGAAGCGTCATCAAATTCATGTCAAATAAGTGATCATAAATGTCGTACTATGCTATATAATGTATGATATCAAACGTAATGTAGGAAATGATATGATCATGAAAGGTAAGAAAAATATGGATGAATGATGAATTGTACTGACGCCCATTTAGGTCATGGATGATAATTTATGTTCAAGGTTCTTGAGGTGAGTATTCAGAGTTGAACATAATGGAATTATTGGACATTGGGACAAATGATGTCGAGTTTTGATATCGCACCTCAGATAAACAAGAGTTTAAACGGATCCCTTCCTTTATTGTAATTTGCATAGATAACTTGGTACATATGATACTTAACGGGTGGATATTTATGCTACGTGTCTCGTGGTAGGATTCTAGATAAAAGCAACAAACGACAAGGATTGTAGTTTGATGTTTGGGGTTTTCAGGTTTAGCTTGAGGAAATTAATTTTTATTTGAGCTTTTCTTTTAAATGGACTGCGTTTGGTTTAGTTCAAAATTGGGTCACGTTGGTTTGCAAAATTGAATCTAGCCCATTTTTTATTATTAAATACGTGGTTTGGGCTTGCGTGAGTATTACAGAACTTGCAATTTGGTTGTATTATATACCATGTTAACTGTTAACATTTTGATTTATTTTGTTGTTTGACTTTTTGGTACCGGTCAACTCATGAGGCGCGGAGCTTAAGGGTATATTTAGCTAGACCGATTTTGATTATTTGTTTTAGCTAAATAAATCGGGTGTTACGATAACTAAATTTATAAAAGTGTATGAACAGTAAAAAGTACTGTTCACCAGAGGACTTAAAATATGAAAATGCAATATTTTGATAACTCGTCTTAATACGAAAGCGTAGACATAAGAAACGGACTTAATACGATAAAGTTACGTCATTTTTACTAAAGAGATATTTATAAACGTTTTTACTTTATAAATATGATTTCACAAATACAATTAGATGGTGATGTAGCTATATAGAATTATATGTGGTATTAGTTAATCAAAGTGCTTAATACATATATGACCTATATATAATTAGGTTGCATTCGGTCATTATTGTGACGCATTTTCTGTTATACTTGGATTATTCATTCACTCGAGGTGAGTTCATAGCCCCACGTTTTACATTTATAATGATTTACAAGTTTTGGGGTGAGAAACATATGCATGTTTTACAATTGGACGCAAGTGGACATTTCGCATTATGATTACATGTTTGCCTAAGTAGTGATAACCCTCTGAGCCCATTATCATGAACTATCAATTACTTGTTGTGAGCGTGAATGTTATAAATAGATCTATTTAGGATTGACTTCCCCGTTCAAGTGAGTCATGCTCACTGTGCCTGTTTGCCGGACAACAAATGTATACCAAGTCGGATTTGGGATGTTGCGGGTTAGAACATCATCACGGGCAATGTTGGCAATTTATATTGCAATTCATACATGTCCGGCTTCAGTGTCATGAGCTTAGGGTAACATAATTAATTTTATGAGGTTGGCAACTGTTGCATTATCATAGGGAATTCTTGCGGTCCTACATTATCATTTTACAACCCTATAAATTCTTCAACATTATTATGACGTTTTATGCAAATGTTTTCTCAGGAGATCATTAGTGTGCAAGACCAGTGGACACATTGGTAGTCAATATTTTGGAAGTAATATGCATAAAAGTTTTTGGTTGCATTACATTTTGGGATAGATCTGTTATGGACCTTAAAATCTTTGTATTTGACAATGACCAAGTAAAGTTTAGTCTTGTGTAACAACATTGGTTAAATCCAATTGGTTATCAGTTTTTAAACGACTTTTAAATGGTCGTTCTTATATATATCTTATGCTATTGATCTATAAAGTACCATCCCCAGACCCATATTCCGCTGCGACCCAATTTGGGGGTGTTACAGATTGGTATCAAGAGCCAACGTTATAGAGAACCAGGTCAAATGTTTTTGCTGGACTATAAACCACCGCGCGCGCAGACTCCTAACATTGCATTCATACAAAAGGGATTTTCACAGGACATACATACACTAGTTGTTGCATTAGTTGGTTAGACTAGATGCATTCATGATTGATATACATGTTATGATATAAATGTATATTACTATAAGAGTCTTATATTAAATACTTATATAAGCTACTTTTGATTTTCAGATATTGTCATGTTGAATTTGGAGGATTCCACAGTCACCTACACGGCGGTATCCAGTCCATTCGAGGATTTGTCAGACATAGGATCTCCGGGAGTCGATGGACTGCCCATGATGCTAGAGGACCCTTATGTGGAGGCTGCTCTTTAGGCCCCACCTTCACCTGATTATATGCCGTGTTCTGAGTACCCACATTCACCAGAGTTTTTTCTTGAGCTTGCATATCCAGAGTTTATGCCACCGGAGGATGAGGTGTTTCCCGCTAAGGAGCAGCCACTACCTGCTGCTGTCTCACCTACTGCCGACTCACCAGGATACATTGCAGACTCTGATCCAGAGGAGGATGAGGAGGATCCTGAGGAGGATCCTGAGGAGGACCCCATTGATTATCTTGCCGACGGAGGAGACGATGACGATGATGATGATGAGTCATCCGATGATGATGAGGATGATGATGATGATGTTGAGGAGGACGAGGATGATGAGGAGGAGGAGGAGCACCCAGCTCTGGCCGACTCTGTCCCACCACCTGTACACCGTGTTACTGCTAGGATGTCTATCCGAGAGCAGCCACCTACACCATTTTGGCCTGAGGCAGAGATTGCCAGACTTCTTGCCATACCATCACCTTACCCATTAACACTCTCCCCTGGTCATATACCACTACCTCAGATTCCCTCTCCACACTACTAGTATCATCACGAGCACCAGTATCACCCTCCACCACTACCTGCAGCCCTAATTATCGTTGGGATTCAGAGCTGCTAGGATCTGGCAGTGGGTCGGAGTTACCATCCACTTCTCATTCATTACCACTACCACCACCTATCATACTCTCACATACAAGGGCATCTGTGGCTATGATGAGAGCTGTTGCACCATCCACCTACATCTTAGCATCTCGATCAGAGACACCACCACTTTTACCTATACCGTTACCTACACCATCACCACCTTTGCTCCTACCCTCTACTGACCGTAGAGCGGACATGCCCAAGGTTTGTTTACCACCTCGGAAGAGGTTGTGTATTGCTCTAGGTCCTATATATAAGGTTGGTGAGAGTTCATCTGCTCCCACTGCTAGACCCACTAGAGGTTTTAGAGCAGACTATGGATTTATTACTACTTTGGATGATGAGATTAGGCGAGATCCCGAGAGATATGTTGGTTATGGGATTACAGATACTTGGGATGGCATGGTTGAGGACATGCAAGGGACACCAGCTGCGACTGATGTAGCAGGACTGAGTCAGAGGATGACAATTTTTTTCATGACTATTAGACAGGACACAGATGAGATTTATGTGAGACTGGATGATGCACAGGATGACAGGTTATTGATGAGCGGTCGGCTCAACATGCTACATAGAGACAGACATGCTCATGCTCGCACTGCCTTACTCATGGAGAGAGAGGCTAGACTTTCTCATAAGGCCTGGGGACGGTCGATGGATGCTAGTGACACCGCCCGTTTTGAGGTGAGAGCACTGAGGACTACTGTATTTGCACAACAGACGGAGATTGCAGCCTTGTGAGCAGCAGACCGCGCTCGACAGGCACAGCTTGTGTAGACACTAAGACTGATGAGTACACTACAAACCTGGTGACACAATGCAGGGACAGTAGGTACTTAAATAAATACTATATTATAAAAAAATAGGACCCGCTAGCGGTCTAGCACAGCCTAAGATATCGGAGGAGGCCGGTAGTAGCTCTTAGATTGGTTATGTTGCAGCTATGTTGTATTAGCCTACTAAGTATTACGGGGTAACTTGTAACACCCCCATTTTTACATATAGCAGCGGAAGCTAATCTAGGGTATTACTTCATGGATACAACAATCATAATCATAGAAAACGACTCAAAAGAGACATTTGTTCAAAAGATACATTATCATTCATTTAGAATCAGAGTTTTACAAAGGGAGGTCCCAAAATCTAGTTACATACAATGTGAATGATAACAAGTTTTAGCCATCTTCAAGTCCAGGCCACTCCGTGCCATAAGTTGCTCAATTACCTGAGATAAACATGCTAAAAAGTCAACACAATGGTTGAGTGAAATTCATAGGTTTAAAATGTAATAGTTAAATACAAGTCATCATAAGTAATTGTTATAAAAGCAGTGTTATAGTAATGCGTTATAGTGTGATATTGGGTTACGTTGTTATACACCCGTTATTTGTAATAATTGTAACGAATACAATTATCATGGGAAAATGGTATTGCATGTATAATGTTATGGTATAATTGCGTTATTGTCTCGTCTAAGCTCATGGCAAAATGAAAGCTGACGACCTTATCACAATCTTAACAGGGAAGGTTGATATAGCAAAATGATAGTAAACAGCCACGTCACGCAACCTGAGTAAATATGTCAAGTCTTAGGTAGATTGTACTCTAGAACTTTAGTTCAGAGAGTCTAATATTGTTATGAGTTTGATTGGAAAGTTTAGAATTATTATATCACCGTTCGGGCCATCATAATTCAGAAGTCATTCAGTAAACGTTTGAGGAGCTAGGGCACTTTAAATCGTAAACCCAACAACTCAGTCAGAACGTAATACCAAGATGAAACCCTTTAATATGAAGCTCCCTAGTATTGTGATACGATATAATCGGTTTTAAGCGTTTTGATCAATATCTGGAAATGATAAGCACGACAAGCGTTAATTAAAGTTATGTCTTGTAATGTTTTGAATATGTTTTTATACTTTTTCAAAATGTTACATTTTAGACCCTTAAGAATGAAAAATGGCAAAATATACCCTTGGAGTTTGCACTTTTACAAGTTTGGTCCTTCTAGTTTAAAAGATGTACAAAGTAAACCTTGCACTTTGGAAAGTGACATAATAGACCCTTATAGTTATAACTTTGATAAAATGACATTTTCAGTCCTTTTAGTTATAAGTTTCAGAAAGTTACGATATATACCCCTTGCATGGATAATATTTACAAAACAAGTCTGAATTGCCATGCAAGCTTATTTTAACATTCCAAAAGACATTTGCAGGTTATAGCTTATTAATATAAGCTAAAATATGAAGGTTTAACTTAACAAAAGTTTAGATTAACGATTCGTTAAGCTAGAAATCAAAACGGGTCGAATTAGGGTTTTATAATGAAAACGCGTAGGTTTTTAATTCAAATTCCTTCAAGACTTGATAAAGTGGTTATAATAACATTAGTTAAGCATGTTAGGATAGATTATAACAACATTTTATCATATTAGCTCATAGATTCAAGAAAAACATGAAATTAGGGTTTCGGGTGTACGGTTTTGGATCAAAATGGAAAATGAGCATGAATTGAGTTATAAAACTTTAACAAGAGTTTATTTAGGATCATATGAACATTATAAGAGTGTAGGAGCAGGTATGAAGATCATAGAACCTGGGTTTGAGCTTATAGCTTGGAAATGGGTTGAAATCGGGACTTTTAGCTTCGTACGCCTAGAATAACGACTCCCGGGCTTCTTTTCTTGATTTCTTTTGCTTCACTTCTGTTCTTGAGACTTCTTAGGACCTCTTAGGAACTTATTTGAGCAAAGTATTGCTGCTATGATGGGTTATAGAGGAGGAAGTGGGGGATGAGTTGATATGAAGGGTATATGCACCTATTTATAGTGTTAAACCCCCTTGGTGCCCAAGAAACTTAGTGCCCAAGCTTAGGACAGGTGGGGGGTGATGTGTAGAGGCTAGGGACTGATGTGGAGAAGCTATGGTGTGAGTTTGCAAGTCTAAAACTAGCTAGAAGGATGTGGAGGGGGTTTGTGGTGTCGCGGCTGCTATGGTGTAAAAGAGGGAGATGTGGCTTGATTTATGGCCAAGAAATTCAAGAGTGGTGCTTGTAAGCAGCTTATGGGTGAAGGAGGTGAGTCATAGTGGTGCTTGGATGCTTGGTTGGAGTTTAAAATGGGTCAAATGGAGGGAAAACTAGGCGCGGGTTCATGTGAAATGGGTTAGGGCGCGGTTTGGGTTTTTAAGCTTCAATTTCGTATATATTGATGATATAAGTGTGGATTAATGATCACAAGACTTATATTAAGAGTTATTAACAAGAATTGATGGGTGGTTTGGGTTTAAAATGGGCGAAAACGAGTAAACGGGTCAATAGTTCACATTAGGACACGTTTAGGGTTTCTTGGATTTATTTCATGTATAATTGAAATGAAATGATGGAATGATGATAGAATATGATTGGTAACATTGTAAAATAAGTTATTACAACTTATTTGGGTAGTGGTTGAAGTTTAAAATGGATAAAAATTGAGAAACGGGTCATGATTTAGAAATTAGCTCGGGTTAGGGTTTTTAACTTGGATTTCTTGTAATTTTATGAAATAAGAATGTAGATAGATTGGAAATGAAGTATATGACTTGCTTGTAACTTGTACTTGATAGATTGTACAAGATTACTTAGGAAAACGGAGGTAAAACGACTATTTTGGATGCCGTGCATTAATAACTTATACATTATGCATTAAAGGAATTGTACCTTATTTTAAAAGGAAAGTATATTCATATGAAATGTTATATTACTTGTAAATATGCTTTAGTAGCTTGTACATTCACTTTAGATGTGTACATTACCCAGAATTAGGGTTTAGAGGTATATGATAACGGTTTAAAGCCCGTTTTGATATAATATTGCAATTGGTACATTATATGAGTAATGTACTTTGTAAAAATGATATTATGATATTGACTTGAAATGTTATGATGTTTGCTTGACATATATGTAGATAGGATTTTCATAGGTAGGTTGCGTGGGCTTCGTTAACTTTAGAAACGTAAACTATGTTACATAATGGAATAGAATGAAACGAAATTTTATTACCATGAAAAAGTAGTACTTAACATAGTAAATAGATATTACATTGATGAAATACTAGAAAATTATGGATTGTTATAGTCCCCCAACCTTACAGAAATCTCGTCTCGAGATTTAGTTGAGAGATAGAGTGATGTTGGAAAATAGATGTGGATATTTAGCACGAATTTGATCTTCTCGTTCCCATGTAATTTCAGAGTTCCATCTTACTTTGACTATAGGGATGTGTCTTTGTCTTAGTTGCTTGACTTCTCAATCCATAATCTCCACTGATTCTTCCACAAAGTTAAGTTTGTCATCGAGCCAAATTTCTTTCTTTGGAATGATGAGGGATTCGCCACATAAACTTTTCTTAGAAACGTGAAAAGTAATGTTGTCTGTTTTTTAGCACTGACTTTTGTAATGTCCTTTTTCTCTATAGGCATGACAAGTTACAGACACTGATAGCAGGTTGCTTCCCGTGGTGGGTCCTTTGCTTCTGAAGTTCCTGGTCAGATGACCCACCTTGTTGCAAGTCTGACACTTGATAGTGCAAACTCCTGTGTGATGCAGGGTGCATCTTGTACACAAAGGAAGGTTTCCATGGTACTTTTTGTCTTTCCTTCTATTCTGCTGTTGGTGGTAATTGTTGTTATGGTTGTGATTGTTGTGGTTATCCTGGTAGTTGTTGTTGTTGCGATTATTGTAGTAGTTGTTGTCATTGTTGGTAGTAGTGTTCCTTCTATCAATAAACTTTTGTTTGTGATCGTTGGTTCCTTTTCTTGCTACTGGAGTTCCGCTTGTCCCGGTGTTCTTGTTAGTATTGTCAATATTTGCCATGTTAGTAGTTCGTGCTTCTAGAGCGGCAGTAATACCATCAGTAATTAGTTTTCGGATGGCAGCCTCAGTCATGGTTGGTGCTGCAGATGTTGATGTTTTCTTGGGAGGTATCTACAGAATAAGAATCTACAAGTAAAGGTATGAAAATCATAAAAAGACTTATGATCATTGATATTGCAGAATATAATGGGGAATTTTTAGAATTCAAGACTTCGAGAGATAGATACAGAAATAAGGGAATGAGTGATTCAATAGGAGGCTTAGATACAAAGGTTTGAGAAAATCGAATGGTAAGAGAATAAAAGATATCATACTTCAAAATATAGGATAGATAATCTCAACACACATAATTGGTATTTTGAGGTATAACGGAATCACCACTGTATTAGATCATAAATAACTTGTCTATGTAATTTACAAAGTTTGACAAGCGTCATTATAGTGGTTGAATTCTAGAAAGCTATAAACGACGTAGATCTAATATGGTGGTTCTCCTTTGAGTTCTTGGATCTTGTTCAGAAGACTTTTGATGACGAACCTTAATATCTTCCATGATTATTTCTAGTGATGAACGTTAGATTCTTCGGGGACTGGTTTACTTCCCAGTGGTCGCGATGTGATTCATAACGAATTATCTAACTCCACGAAGATAGACTCATTAAAGAGATAGTCTGGTGGTGGTGTAGTTGACCTAACTGGTGACGAAGATCCTACTGATGAAGATGGAGATATAGGTGTTTCAGTGTCTTTAGGTGATGAAATCTTTTCGAAAGAAAAGGAATCTCGAGAATCAAATATTGGTGATAGTGATAATACTGGAGATGGTGGTAAAACGGCTGGTAGAGCAATAATAACTTGGGGTGGTGGAATGGTATCATATGTTTGTATATACGGATCATCATGTAAAGGTGGAAAGAATAGTATGTCCAAAAGATACTTAGTGAAATCGTCTGAAGAGTTAGGAGAAATGTTTCCCGGTGAGGCTGGGAAATAGTTCAGAATGTTTGTAGAGGAAAAAGTATTCTCAATATCGGAATCGGATGGGATGACAGTGGAGTGAGGGGATGAAGACATGACTGTAACAACCCAGTTGTAAATAACATAAGTTATTTATATAATACTATAGTAGTTATGTATTTTTACATACTGTTTAGGAAAAGTAGTGGCATCTTCACAATTCAGGGAATGTAGTGGCACGGAGGACAATGATGGCTACAGAAAAGTAGTTATAGTTAAGGTTTTACCCTTGTTCTCTATAACCGTAAGCTCTAATACCACTCTAAAACACCCCCATTTTGATAATATAGCAGCGGAAGCTAATCTGGGGTATTACTTCATGAATCACAGACATAATCATAGAAAACGACTCAAAAGAGACGTTTTTAAAAGATACGTTATCATTAATTTGAAATCAATCTTGGCAGGGTCAACATGAAGTCCTTGACTATTAATGAGATGTCCAAGAAATTGCACGATACGAATCCAGAAATCACATAAAGAACTATGCATACAATTTTTTTTTTTTTTCCTTTCAAGTAATTTCCAAGATTATTCTTACAAATGTAATTGTGTGTTCTTCTTTTGTTACGAGAGTAGATAAGAATACCATCGATATATACTATGACGAATTATCCAAAATATGGTTTTACACACACTGTTCATGAGATCCGTGAACATAGCAGTGCGTTATTGTTTAAACCAAATGGCTACTATGAAATTCATAGTGGTCCCGGTTATCTTATTCTGAAAGCAGTCTTAGGAATATCTTTGTCTCTTACTCTCAGTTGATGATAGCTTGATCTAAAGTCAATTTTTGAGTAAACGCTTGAACCTTGAAGTTGATCGAATAAGTCATCGATCCTGGGTAATGGTAACGGATTCCATTTTATGGTGAGTTTATCAACTCTTGATAATCGTATGCACATTCTAAAAATATCCGTCTTCTTTTTAACAAATAAGAAAGGACTCCCGCATGTGATGTACTTGGTCGAATAAAACCTCGGTTTGCTAGTTCTTGAAGCTGGTTAGATAACTCCTGCATTTCTGAAGGAGCCAATCTATGAGGTGTTCGGGCTATAGGCGCTGCTTTGAGGATTAAGTCGATTTTAAACTCTACTTGGCGAATGGGAGGAAGACCAGGTAGATCTTCAGGAAAAACATCTGAAAATTCTTTGACTACGGGGATATCTTCTAGTCTTTTCTCGTCTGATTTCTTTTCCATTAATTAAATCATGAAAACTTGACAACCTCGGGATATATACCTTTTGGTTTTTATATAGGATAAGAGATTTAGTCGAGTTTTACTTTCATCACCTCGAATGATTAGAGTTTCATCGTTGATAGGAATATGAACGACTTTCTCGTCATAGAGAATTTTGGATGATACTTGGACTACCAGTCCAAACCAATGACAACGTCGAACTACCAGTTTAATTGGCCATGAGGATCATTTTAAAGTTGATTTAACAAAGTTAAAGTGCAGCCTTTGATAACGGTGTTTGTGCTTACTAAGTTTCCGTCAGCCATTTCGATATCATAAAAGGTATCTATTGTAATAGACAGAATATTTAGCATAGAGGCAAGAATAAATTATGTATATATAACTTCTATCAGCCATTCATAAAGGTAGAAGGGGGATCATACAATACTTTGGTTTCAATGCTAGTTTAGAAGAAACGTACCACCGTAACCATCCGTGTATTATTAAGCAATTCCTATCACTTAGCATGTAGGCTCTTCCTTGGGCATTGATGTTGGTCTTTTGGCACTGATTTGTATAATGCCCTTTTTCTCCACAGGCATGACATACAATTGGTCCACTGGTATCATGATTACTTCCATTTGGCTGGCTTCCTTTTTCGGCAGTTCATGGTCAAATGTCCTACCTGTTGCAAATATTACATTTACCAGCACAAGGCCCGAATGATGGAGAATTGCATCTCTTTTCATAATTGGAAGGTATTCGCATACCTATTGTTTTCCAGCTATAGTAATAGCATAAGCTCTAACACTTCCTTGCCTTTGTTTTGTTGTAGATTTGTGATTTGTTGAGCGATTGTTGGTGTTGGTGTTACGGTAGTTGTTGTTGCTACGGGAGTTGTTGTTGTTGTTGAAAGTTCTTCTGTCGTCAAACTTTCGTTTGTTGTCACTTGATACTTGCACTGGAGTAAGCTTGGTTACTTGATCCGTTAACCTTTGGGCTATGTTAATGGCTTCCTGCAAAGTTTAAGGTCTAGAGGCAGTAACATTTCCTTCAATGCTTCGAGGTAGTCCCCCGATGAAAGCTTCCAAGAGTTTCTCGGTGTTTGGCACCATGTTCGGGCATAGGATTGTTAATTCTTAGAATCTTCTAACATAAGGTTTAAGATCATTTCCCTTTACTGTCAGATTGTAAAGTTCTTCTTCCATTTTTCAGATTTCAGTCCGGGGAAAATACTTGTTTGTTAGAAGCCTTTTTAACTCAGTCTAGGTGATTCGATTGGCTTGCTCTACTCCCATAGGCTGGGCATATGCATTCCACCAGGACAAGGCATCGTCAGTTAGAGTACCAGTAGAAAATGTTACTTTGTTTTCTTCAGCACATCTGGGCTTATGAGAGAAAACTGTTTTTGGTTCGTCAAACCAACGGATAAGCCATCTTCTCTCCTTCTGTACCATTAAAGTAGAAAGGTTGACAGCTGATGAACTCTTTATAGTTTCCCATTTTTAATACATGAGTTTCCAGGAGACCGGATTTCTAATTGGATTAACTAGCACTTGCCATTGTTTCAGCTTGTCTTCCAGACCTATGACACTGTTAGCAACTAGTTTTCTAATGGCAGCTTGAGTCATGGCCGGTGCTTCTGATGTTGATGTTCTTTTGGAGGCATTCTATCAACAAAAACTACACATAATAAGAATACAAGATTTTAAACAATGTTATGCTTAAATAAAATCTTAAAATGAAAATATTTAAGATTATTTTTGAACTTTAAGCATTTTTAGTAACAAAAACAATATTGAAAACCCTAAATACTAAACAAAGTTCAGTAAGTTGTTAGCATATTTCTAGAGGTTGTAGTATGATTATGGTGAATAATGATGCATATGATGAAGGATGAATGATGATGAGATGAAATGAATAGATTGGTGAAACAACAAAGTATATAACGGGATTGCCTTTGTATTAAGAACAACTTGCCTTAGTACTATACATAGTCAAGATTTGACAAGTGTTTTTATTTATACCACACATCCCGTGGCTAGGTTAAAAGCTAATAATGGAATCTAACCTAGTAGTTGGATGATTATTCCATACAGTTCTTGAGTTCGTTGATGGAGTCTTGGAGATTTTCAATATCTGCTTGGTGACAAATCTGCATGTCGTTGATAATGTCTCCTAGTTCAGTAATTCTAAAGCGGTCTAGAGAAATCTTATGGTTACTTGACATTTGTTTCCTCTGATTTGTAATTTGGCGACGAGCTTTGTTAAAAGTTCAGCTTCCAAAAATATCCGGAAATCTTGTTGGATGATTACTCGTCCTTTTCCGAGACCTTCGACTTTATCTTCTATATGCACAATACGATCGAGAGAGAGTTCTCCTAAGTAATTCATAATTTCTTCGATTTGTTCCTCATGACGCTCTATACTTGTCTTTCGAGAGCTTTCACCTATCTCAAAGGCTTGAGGTAGGGAAGAGGTAGAAGAAGATGATCGGCCTTGTTTCTTGGGTGACAAAAATTCTTGAGGATTAGGTATTGAAGATGGAGGTATGATAGTTGGAGGCGGGATAGGTGATTTTTCAGTATAAAAGGCTTGCAAAGCTTTCATGTAGGGATCATCATGAAATAATGAAAGAGTTGGTGAAGCTAGAGGGACTATTCCAAATGAGTTGGAAGAGCTAGAGTAAGTTTTTCCCGGTGAAGTCGGGATATAATCCGGAGAAGCCGAAGGAAGATAGTTTGGGAAGTTTGAGGAAAAGGCATCCTCCATATTGGAAGTAGGATGGTCGGGAGAAGACATCGTTCTGTTTAACAACCCAGCGGTAAATAACATAAGTTATTTATTTAGTAATATAATAGTTATGTATCTTTACATACCATTTTGGAAGATATAGCGGCACGAAGGACTTTCTTGGATGGAAAAAGAAAAGTAGTTATAGTTAAGGTTTCAACCTTGTTCTCTATAACGTGGCTCTTGATACCAAATCTGTAACACCCCCATTTTTACATATAGCAGCGGAAGCTAATCTGGGGTATTACTTCAAGGTACAATACCATAAAACATAGAAAACAATAAAAAAATAGTCATTTTGAAAATTAAGTTATCATTCATTATTTCATCAGAGTTTTTAAAACAAAAGGTCCCAAAATCTAAAACACAAAGTTTGAATGATAACAGTTTTGCCATCTTCAAGTCCTCGCCATCGTGCCAATAATTGCTTAATTACTGATAAAAACATTCTAAAAAAGTCAACACAAAGGTTGAGTGATATTCATAAGTTTAAATTAAATAATTTGAATGCAAATTCGATGTTGGGTTACGTTGTTATACACCCGTTATAGTGGAAAAGGTAACTTGCCAAGGTTACCTATTAGGACAAATATAGTGCGTTTGGCTACCCCAAGCATGGGTATACAAACGGGAGCCTTCACCCCCAATAGATCTATTCACAATATTCGCGTTCACTCGCAATGCAAGTAATTAATGGTTCATGATATGGAAATAATGGCACTGGAAGCTACTTAGGCAATAATATATCTGGATAGCATACATATCTGGATAGCATACATTTAGAAAACACTTGTATTCATGGTTTAAGCATGTATCCCCCTCACGGGTTTATAAAATATAAGAGATTTAAAAGTGAGGCTATGAACTCACCTGATAGGTAGTTGTAATAAATATTCCAAAATGAAAGCTGACGACTTTATCACAATCTTAACAGGGAAGGTTGATATAGCAAAATGATAGTAAACAGCCACGTCACGCAACCTGAGTAAATATGTTAAGTCTTAGGAAGATTGTACTCTAGAACTTTGGTTCTAAGAGTTTAATATTGTTATAAGTTTGATTGGAGATTTTGGAATTATTGTATCACCGTTCGGGCCATCATATTTCAGAAGTCATTCAGTAAACGTTTGAGGAGCTAGGGCACTTTAAATCGTAAACCTAACAACTCAGTCAAAACGTAATACCAAGATGAAACCCCTTAATATGAAGCTCCCTAGTATTGTGATACGATATAGATTCAGAACAGGATAGTTATAACATAATCGGTTTTAAGCGTTTTATTCAATAACTAGAAATGATAAGCACGTCAAGCGTTAATTAAAGTTATGTCTTGTAAGGTTTTAAACACATTTTTATACTTTTTCAAAATGTTACATTTTAGACCTTTAAGAATGAAAAATGGCAAAATATACCCTTGGAGTTTGTACTTTTACAAGTTTGGTCCTTCTAGTTTAAAATATGTACAAAGTAAACCTTGCACTTTGGAAAGTGACATAATAGACCCTTATAGTTAACTTTGACAAAATGACATTTTCAGTCCTTTTAGTTATAAGTTTCAGAAAGTTACGATATATACCCCTTGCATGGATAATATTTACAAAACAAGTCCAAAATGCCATGCAAGCTTATTTTAAGTTTCTAAATGATATTTTCAGGTTATAGCTTATTAATATAAGCTAAAATATGAAGATTTAACTTAACAAAAGTTCAGATTAACGATTCGTTAAGCTAGAAATCAAAACGGGTCGAATTAGGGTTTTATAATAAAAATGCGTAGGTGTTTAATTCAAATTCCTTCAAGACTTGATAAAGTGGTTATACTATCATTATTTAAGCATGTTAGGATAGATTATAATAACATTTTATCAAATTAGCTTATAGATTCAAGAAAAACATGAAATTAGGGTTTCAGGTGTACGGTTTTGGATCAAAATAGAAAATGAGCATGAATTGAGTTATAAAACTTTAACAAGAGTTTATTTAGGATCATATGAACATTATAAGAGTCTAGGAGCAGGTATGAAGATCATATAACCTTGGTTTGAGCTTATAGCTTGGAAATGGGTTGAAATCGGGACTTTTAGCTTTGTACGCCTAGAATAACGAATCCCGGGCTTCTTTTCTTGATTTCTTTTACTTCACTTCTGTTCTTGAGACTTCTTAGGACCTCTTAGGAACTTCTTTGAGCAAAGGAATTTTGTTATGATGGGTTATAGAGGAGGAAGTGGGGGATGAGTTGATATGAAGGGTATATGCACATATTTATAGTGTTAAACCCCCTTGGTGCCCAAGAAACTTAGTGCCCAAGCTTAGGACAAGTGGGGGTGATGTGTAGAGGATAGGGAATGATGTGGAGAAGCTATGGTGTGAGTTTGCAAGTCAAAAACTAGCTAGAAGGAAGTGGAGGAGGTTTGTGGTGCCGCGGCTGCTATGGTGTAAAACAGGGAGACGTAGCTTGATTTATGGCCAAGAAATTCAAGAGTGGTGCTTGTAAGCAGCTTATGGGTGAAGGAAAGACTTATATTAAGAGTTATTAACAAGAATTGATGGGTGGTTTGGGTTTAAAATGGGCGAAAACGAGTAAACGGGTCAATAGTTCACATTAGGGCACGTTTAGGGTTTCTTGGATTTATTTCATGTATAATTGAAATGAAATGATGGAATGATGATAGAATATGATTGGTAACATTGTAAAATAAGTTATTACAACTTATTTGGGTAGTGGTTGAAGTTTAAAATGGATAAAAATTAAGAAACGGGTCATGATTTAGAAATTAGCTCGGGTTAGGGTTTTTAACTTGGATTTCTTGTAATTTTATGAAATAAGAATGAATATAGATTGGAAATAAAGTATATGACTTGCTTGTAACTTGTACTTGATAGATTGTACAAGATTACTTAGGAAAACGGAGGTAAAACGGCTATTTTGGATGTCGTGCATTAATAACTTGTACATTATGCATTAAAGGACTTGTACCTTATTTTAAAAGGAAAGTATATTCATATGAGATGTTATATTACTTGTACATATGCTTTAGTAGCTTGTACATTCACTTTAGATGTGTACATTACCCAGAATTAGGGTTTAGAGGTATACGATAACGGTTTAAAGCCCGTTTTGATATAACGTTGCGAATGGTACATTATATGAGTAATGTACTTGTAAAAATGATATTAAGATATTGACTTGACATGTAGGATTTCCATAGGTAGGTTGTGTGAGCTCGTTTACTTTAGAAATGTAAACTATGAAACGTAATGGAATGGAATGAAACGAAAAAATTATTCTCCTAAAAAAAGTAGTACTTAACATAGTAAGTAGACATTACATTGATGAAATACTAGAAAATTATGGGTTGTTATACAATCCAGAGTGCAATTCTTAGAGCTGGGATACTTACTGATGAGGCAGCCAGCTGTGGTACATTGATAAAGGGTAATGAGAAAAGAAAAGGCGTGGAAGAGTCAAACAAGAAAGGAGGTGGGAGAAATGATGATAAGAGGGCAAAAGTGAGTAAGGGATTTGTAGCAGTAACACCTCAAAGGAATGTGTATATTGGCCCTCAACCAAAATGTCCTAAGTGTTGGACTTATCATCCCGAGGGTGGACCTTGTCATGTGTGGTTCAATTGTCAGAAACTGGGTCATTTTGCAAGGAATTGTCATATGCTAATTAAGCAGGTGGTACCGATTAATGTTGTTAGAGGGAATCATGAACCAGGAATGTGTTATGAGTGTGGAAGCCGTGAACATTATAGAAATAATTATCCTAAACTTACCCGAGCACCTGGTCAAATGGGAAACCGCTTGACTATTTAAGGAAATCAGAACACAAGGAATAACGGGAATCAAGTTAAGGGAAGGGCTTTCAATGTGAATGCAGTCGGCGCTCTCCAAGATCCTAACGTCGTGACGGGTACTTTTTCTTTGAACAATCACTAGGCTACTGTACTTTCTGATTCTGGAGCTGATTTTAGTTTCATTTATACTGATTTTGCGCCTTTGCTAAATGTGAAACCTAGTTTTGTAAACCCTAGGTATGTGATAGAAGTAGCAGATGGTAAGAAAGTAGAAGTTGATAGGATCATTCGTGATTGCAAACTAGAGATAGGAACTTCCCTGTTCACTATAGATTTAATACCTTTAGGTCATGAGAGTTTTGATGTAATTATGGGGATGGATTAGCTGTCTGAGCATAAGGCTGAGATTGTGTGCCACGAGAAGGTGGTTAGAATACCATTGGAAAATGGTAAGATACTTCGTGTCCAAGGAGAATGTACTCCAGGAATCGCCAAAGCCTTAAGTAACGTGAAGGTAGACGAACATAAATTGAGTGATATTTCTATAGTACGAGATTTAGTTGGGGTGTTTCCGGAGGACTTGTCGGGATTGTTGCCGCAACGACAAGTTAAGTTTTGCATAGACTTAGTTCTAGAAGCGATGCCAGTTGCGAAATCTCCATATCGTCTAGCACCCTCAGAGATGCATGAATTGTCTGCGCAACTTCAAGAGTTGCAAGATAAGGGTTTCATACGACCAAGTCATTCCCCATGGGGAGCACCTGTGTTGTTTATTAAGAAGAAGGATCGTGCACTACGCATGTGTATTGATTATAGGGAGTTGAACAAGTTGACTATAAAGAATCGCTATCCTCTGCTGAGAATTGATAACCTATTTGATCAGCTGCAAGGAGCGCGCTACTTCTCAAAGATAGACCTTCGGTCAGGTTATCATCAACTCTGAGTACATGAGTTTACGGTTATGCCTTTTGGATTAACAAATGCTCCAGCAGTCTTTATGGATTTAATGAACCGGGTATGCAAACCATACCTATATAAGTTTGTTATCGTTTTCATTGATGACATTCTGGTCTACTCAAAGTCTAAGGATGAACATGAAGTTCATTTGAGGATGGTTTTAGAATTGCTGAAGAAGGAAGAGTTGTATGATAAATTCTCTAAGTGTGAGTTTTGGTTACAAGAAGTACAATTCCTTGGTCACGTGGTCAACCAGAATGGTATTCGCGTGGATCCAAGTAAGATTGAGGCGGTAAAGAATTGGAAAGCTCCTACAACACCATCTGAAATTCGATCATTTTTAGGGTTAGCAGGTTACTACTGACGTTTTATCGCAAATTTCTCTAAGATTGCTAAACCTCTTACTTCGTTGACTTAGAAAAACAAAAAGTATGAGTGGGGCGTGGAACAGGAAGAGGCATTCGAGACTTTGAAAGATAATTTGTGTAATGCTCCAATACTGTCGTTGCCTGATGGTGTAGAAGATTTCGTAGTATATAGTGATGCATCGAACCAGGGATTAGGCTGCGTACTCATGCAAAGAAGGAAAGTAATTGCCTATGCATCGAGACAGCTAAAGATCCATAAGAAGAATTATACAACGCATGACCTAGAATTGGGAGCTGTTGTGTTTGCCCTTAAGACTTGAAGGCATTATTTGTATGGTACAAAGAGTGTTATCTATACGGATCATAAGAGCCTTCAACACATATTCGATTAGAAGGAGTTGAATATGCATCAAAGGAGGTAGATTGAGTTATTTAGTGACTATGAGTGTGAGATTCGCTACCACCCAGGTAAGGCGAACGTGGTGGCAGATGTACTAAGTAGGAAGGAACGAGTGAAACCTAGACGTGTACGAGCAATGGATATGACTATTCAATCTGGAATAAGAGGGATGATACTAGTGGCCTAGGGCGAGGCGTTAAAGCAAGAGAACATACTTGCAGAAAGGCTGCATGGCTTGGATCAACAGATGGAAAAGAGAAAAGACGGGAGTTTATACTTCTTAGACCGCCTATGGGTTCCGTTAGTAGGAGGTGTGCGAACGATAATTATGGACGAAGCTCATAAGTCTAAGTACTTTGTACATCCTAGAGCGGATAAGATCTACCATGATCTTTGAGATATGTATTGGTGGTCGAGAATGAAGAGGGACATTGCTATTTATGTTAGTAAATGTTTAACTTGTTCTAAGGTGAAGGCAGAGTATCAAAGGCCTTTGGGTTTATTGCAACAACCCGAGATACCCGAATGAAAGTGGGATAAGATCACCATGGATTTTATCACCAAGTTACCTAAGACGAAGAGTGGGCATGATACGATTTGGGTAATAGTCGACAGGCTAACCAAGTTGGCTCATTTTCTGGCAATACGAGATGATTATAGTATTGAGAGACTGGCAAGGTTGTACATCGATAAGATAGTCGCTCGACACGGAGTTCCTGTGTCGATTATTTCGGATCGAGATGGACGTTTTACGTCGCGATTCTGGCAAACATTGCAAAAGGATTTAGGGACGCGATTGGATATGAGTACAGCTTATCATCCTCAAACGGATGGACAAAGTGAGCGTACGATTCAGACTTTGGAGGATATGTTAAGGGCATGTGTGATAGATTTCAGTGGCAATTAGGATGTTCATCTACCGTTAGTAGATTTTTCTTACAATAATAGTTATCATTCGAGCATTTGGTATGCTTCGTTTGAAGCATTGTATGGAAGAAAATATAGGCAGCCTGTTCTGTGGGCTAAGATTGGGGAAAGTAGTTTGATTGGGCCTGAGTTGGTACAAGAGACAACCGACAAGGTAGTTTTGATCAAGGAGAAACTCATAGTGGCAAGAGATCGTCAAAAGAGTTATGCAGACAATAGACGTAAGCCCCTTGAGTTTGAAGTTGGAGATAAAGTGTTACTGAAAGTGTGCTTTGGACAAGGGCCTTGTGAATTGCGTTTTGGAAAGAAAGGTAGTTGGCTCGAGGTATGTAGGTCCATTTTGAATCCTTGAAAGGGATTGGCCCTATAGCTTATAGGTTAAGGTTGCCTAAGGAATTAATGAGACGTGGCACGGAACACAATTCCATGTGTCAAAATTTGAAAATAAGTGTTTGGCGGATGTAATTTGCAACTGTGTTCATTGGACGGAGACCAAGATCAACAAAAACTCTCCATTTTGTCAAGAAAACATTTGTAGATCTTGGGGACGTGTGGGTTAAAGACTTTTTAAGTAGTATGAATTTGATTCGCTTAAGTATGTTGGAATTCAAAGCATGATCCTGGGTTTTAATTGGGAGGCGTGATGGGACCATACGAATGCTATTGGTATCAAACTGTTTTGTTGTAATGCTTGTTTAATATAGCAGTTAAATCTCGCAGACAAGATTTCCTAAAGGAGGGTGATTACTGTGTAATATCGTGTTTGAGAGGCTTAGTTTTAATGTTTAGTATTGACTTGAGCTTCTTTATGTGCTATTAGAATTCATGTGGGTTTTGTTGTTCTTATGTGAGTTGGAACTACCAATCCAAGGAGCGTGGATCGTCTCAGTGTAGATTGTGTTTTGGTGGGATGAGATTTTTTATTTTGTTCACATTGTGTGACAATGAAAATGATGGTATAAATTTTATGTGTGTATGTATTTATATGTACGTATTATGTATTTACGTATTTAAATAATAGGAATTTGTGAGAATAGTAAATTTAGTTGGATGGATTTTAGTAGTAATAAGTTAGAAAAAAAATATAAAATTTGTTTAGAAATGAATTTAATTTATAGTTATTTAATTTAGTTTTAATTTAAAAGGTTTTCTAAAATAAATAAAGGTTTTTATAAAAATATCAAAAATAAAGGGTTTTTGTGTAAATAATAATAATAAAAAAAGGGGTGTTTGGTCGATCGGTGACAAGGAAGAAAGAAAAAAAAGAGTTTGAGTAATATACAAATTTGTTTTGATAAGGATTAAAATTGTAGGGTTTTCTTATATAAACCAAAACTCCTTTTCCCCTCTCTTTGTTTCTTGGCCGATCGAACATCAAAGAAAAGAAAAAAAAGTTATTTTTTTATTCAAGATCCAAGTGGTGATTTGTGTTAACTAATCAAAAGTTTTAGGTATGTTCATAAACTCTAATTGTTTTAATTTTCTTTTTAATTCATGTAACAATAAAGTGATGGATAAATTAGGGTTCATAAAATATGTAAATTAATAATGTTAAACTTAATTGGAAGTGTTTAGGGTTTAATTAGGATCATATTGATGTAACTGGTTAGGGTTGGATCGTGTTTAAATAGGAATTAGGTTTGAGCAGAATTTTAGTTCATGTTGTTCGATGGATATCTTAAAGATGGTAACGTTTTTCTTTATGAATCTTATGTCTATTGTAAGTTCAGAGAGTCTAGTTTCTAAAAAGTCCAGCCCCGAAAGGTTTTGAGGTCGGGAAGTTAGTTAAATAATTTTTGCATGAGAAGTTATCAAAACAGTAAATTCGGGTCTGATTTGGGTCTGATTTCGGGAAGTAAAACCCCTACATAAAATTCAAATTAGGGTTATCCAAAAATCAAGAGTTATATTTTAGGTGTCTATTAACTCCAGTTCGAAGGGCTAGCACTACAAAATTTTCTAAGTATTTTTAAGGACGTTAAATTTTTTGGTGTGCGTTCAAATCCAAATCTGAGTACTTTGTAATGATGAATTTTTGTAAAATAGTTCCACTTAGTATTATTTTTTCTAAAAATCATAGTAGCTCACAACTCATTGGGGAGCTATGGGATGTAAGTAGAACCATCAATTAGGTGTTTTAGTATTTTATTTGTGGTCATAAAGTGACTACACATTTCTGCCAGAAATTGGAAAGTTGGAAGTTAATGGTTAAGGTTATATAGGGTATGAAAATGATTTGGGAGGTGTATATAAAGGATTATAAACTTATAGTAAGGTTTAGAAGTCCATCATATGATTGTTACATTGGCTTGGGCATTATCCTAACCGAGTGTAACTTGTGTTTTATTGTGTTTAGATTGTGTGCAAGATTTTGTCAAGTAGCTGAGCATCAGGTGAGTTTCATAGTCCCATTTTTACTATGTTTTCTTAGTATGGAAATGATGCAAAGTATGTTTTGAAATGTTTTAATTGCTGTGGTTATGTGGTTTAAATGACGCATAGACTTTTATGAAGCTATTATATGTTATGTGCTAACTGTTATGGCTTTGGATCGTGGGTAACGTTCCTACCCAATGTTATGGTTTGGATCGAGGGTAACGTTCCTACTAATGTTATGGACTTTGGCTTTGGGTAATGATTCTACCCATGGCTTTGCGATTTGGATCGTGGGACACGTTCCATCCTAGTTATGGTTGTTTTGTACGTATGCATGTTAGCCTGTATAATAGTTAGCTTAACTGTCCTGCCATGTTTTATTTTTTTATAATCACAGTAATTTATTTAAAGCTTGAATTGTGTGTTGTAAACCTATGAATCTCACCAACCATTGTGTTGACGTTTTTAAGCATCATTTTCAGGTGAGCATGTTGAGGGTTTTGAAGCTAAAAGTGGCTAGAGAGACCTTAGGATTGCATATGGAGTCTATCTTCTGATTATCATTTTGTACTTGTTTATTGGATCTTTTTTAATGCTGTTTAATTTCTTTTGTTGGCGAGTCATGTTATGACTTCGTGTTAATGAGACCTTTTTTCATTAATGCAAGATTCCTTTGTTTTCGGTATTGTCATGACACATCGTGTGTTTATATTTAGTTATGCATGTAGTGATTCTCTATTGTTGACACCATTGTGTTGTGATGATATCCATGATGTTATGCCTCGTGTTTCTGCCTTGGCGGGGTGTGACATGTTAAGACTATCTTGCCTCCTACAACTGTTGAAGAAAAGGCTTAGAGAAGGTTAGAGATGAAAGCCAGAAGTACTTTGATGATGGGCATTCCTAATGAACATCAGCTAAAGTTTAACTCAATCAAGGATGCAAAGTCGTTGCTGGAAGCTATTGAAAAGAGATTTGGGGGTAATGCTGCCACTAAGAAAACTCAAAGAAATCTCTTAAAGTAACAGTATGAAGACTTCTCTGCTCCTAGTTCAGAGACCCTTGATCAAACCTTTGATAGGCTTCAAAAGCTTGTGAGTCAGCTGGATATTTTAGGTGAAAACCTTTCACAAGATGATGTAAACCAGAAGTTGTTAAGAAGTTTGTCACCAGAATGGAACACACATATTGTTGTGTGGAGGAATAAGCCTTAATTAGAGACAATGAGCATGGATTATCTTTACAACAATCTTAAAGTGTATGAACCTGAAGTCAAAGGGGCATCAAGCTCAAGTACAAGCACACAAAACATGGCTTTTGTGTCCTCTAACAACTCAAGCAACACTAATGAAGCAGTTAATACCGCTCATGGATTTTCTGCTGCCAGCACTCAAACTAATGTTGCTAAATCAACAAATGTTGATAACTTGAGTAATGTTGTGATCTGTGCATTCTTTGCTAGTCAACCAAGTAGTCCTCAACTTGCAAATGAGAACTTACAACAACTTCATCCAAATGACTTGGAAGAGATAGATTTGAGATGGCAGATAGCTATGTTGACTATGAGGGCAAGAAGGTTCTTGAAGAACACTGGAAGGAAGGTGACTATTAATGGTAAAGAGACCATTGGGTTTAATAATTCTAAGGTAGAGTGCTACAACTGCCACAAGAGGGGACATTTTGCCAGGGACTGCAGAGCTCCAAGAAACCAAGACAACAGGCACAGGGAAAGCTCAAGAAGAAGTGTGCCATTGGAGATATCTACTTTCAATGCTTTGGTCTCATGTGATGGTCTTGGTTATGACTGGAGTGATCAAGCAGAGGAAGGGCCTACTAACTATGTACTCATGGCTTACTCAACTTCAAGTTCTGATTCTGAGGTATCTAATGACTCTACTTGTTCAAAATCTTGTCTTAAAACTATTGAAGTGCTTAAATCTCATAATGAACAACTGTTAAAAGATTTGAAGAAATCTTAGTTAATGGCTTTAGCTTATAAGACAGGTTTAGAGTCTGTAGAAGAAAAACTTGTAGTTTATAAGAAAAATGAGTCTATTTATGAACAAGATATTAAGGAATTAAAACTTGAGATTCATTTAAGAGAAATAGCCATTACAGAACTTAGAAAGAAACTTGAAAAGGCTCAACAAGAAAAAGATGGAATTCAACTTAATATAGATAAACTTGAATTTGCATCTGAAAGTTTAGACAAACTCATTAAGTGTCAGATAGTTGACAACTGCAAGAAAGGTTTAGGCTATAATACAGTACCACCTCCCTATACAGGAAATTTTATGCCTCATACACCTGACTTATCATTTACTGGTTTAGAAGAGTTTATAAGTGAGCATGTAGTCATTAAACCTGTAATTGAGAACAGTGAAGCTAAGACTAGTGAAGCAAAGTCTAAAGCAGTTAGGAAAAATAATGGTGCTCTAATTATTAAGGATTTGGTGTCTGATAGTGAGGAAGAAGATGTGCATCAGGCTAAGATTGAAAAGAAAACAGTTAAGTCTAGTTTTGCTAAGATAAAGTTTGTCAAACCTAAACAGCAAGAAAAGACTGCTAGGAAAACTATTAATCATGTTGAGCAAAATAGGGAAAACACTCATGCTCCTAGAGGCAATCAAAGAAACTGGAATAATATGATGTCTCAAAGATTAGGAAGTAATTTTGAGATATTTAACAAAGCTTGTTATGTATGTGGAAGTTTTGATCACTTACATATAGATTGTAAAAGGGTGAATCAAAATCAGTTTAAAAAAAACAAAATCTATTTGGAACAATGCTAATACGGTGAATAATAAGAATTTTGCTAAAAAAAACTCACCCCTGTCCTAGAAGGAACATGGTTCCAAGAGCAGTACTAATGAAGTCTGGCCTAGTATGAATTGATACTGCTAGACAAGTTAATACTGCTCATACAAAAACAACAGTGAATGGTACTAGTTCAATGTCAAATCTTTCTAAAACAGCTCATTCAACTGTTAAGAGGCCTACTAATAAGAATACAACTTTTAAAAACAATAATTTTAATCAAATAGTTAATACTATTAGGGGTAACAATGTTAATACTGCTAGGCTAAAAGAAGTAGTTAATGTTGTTAAGGGAAATCATGTCAATGATGTTAAGGCCTCAGCTTGTTGCGTTTGGAAACCAAAGATTAAAGTCATAGACCATGTTTATAAACACAATAGTGCATCAATCACCCTTAAATAGTTTTATTATGTTGATGCACAAGGCAGATTCTATGTCAGTTGATGGCTGGGTCCCAAAAGAAACTGATTTTCTTACTAATGTGCAGGGCAATACACAAAATGGATTTACAAGATGAAGGGGAGTATTGACAGTGGATACTTCAAGGACATGACAGGAAACTGTCTATCATATCAGACTAATGAAAAGATAGGATAGAGGATATGCTTGCTTTTTGAGGGAGAACCCAACAGGGAGGGAAAATTCAAGAAAAGGTACCATTAAAAATGGTAATCTAAGATTTTGAAAATTGTGTATTTTTGTAAGAGAGTTAAAGAGTAATCTCTTTAGTGTCTACAAATGTGTGGATAAAAGAATAGGTTCTTTTTAACTGATACAAATTTATTGATCTTTTATCTCTAACTTTCAAGTTAATGTGTAAGTCAGTTTTACTTAGAGTTCCTAGAAATGAACAATATGTATAGTGTTGATTTAAAGAACATAGTTCTTAAAGGGGTTTAACTTTCTTTTTGCAAAAGCCACATCAGATGAATCTAAACTTTGGCATAGAAGGCTAGGTCACTTAAACTTTTAAAACCATGAATAAATTGGTTAAGGGAAATCTTGTTAAGAGGTTTACCTTCGCCCAAACTTTTTGGAAAATAATCAACCTGTGTTGCTTGTCAAAGGGAAATGCAGCAAGGAGCTCTTGTAAGTCCAAAATAGAGAACTCAATCAGTCTTCCTTTACATTTGTTGCATATGGATTTGTTTGGTCCAACATTTGTAAAAAGTCTTATGAAGAAAATGTATTGCCTAGTTGTCAAAGATGATTACAGTAGGTTTACTTGGGTTTTCTTTCTAGCTACTAAGGATGAGACTAGTGGCATTCTTAAGTCCTTTATAACTGAGATAGAAGATCTAGTAGATCACAAGGTTAAGGTGATTAGATGTGATAATGGAACAAAGTTCAAAAACAGAGAAATGAATCAATTTTTTGAAAAGAAAGGTATTTTAAGACAATTTAGTGTAGCTATAACTCCTCAACAAAATGGATTTGTTGAGAGGAGGAATGGGACACTAATTGAGGCTGCTAGGACTATGCTAGTTGATTCTAAGTTACCAACTACTTTTTGGGCAGAAGCAGTTAATACTGCTTGCTATGTACAAAATAGAGTGTTAGTAGTTAAGCCTCATAACAAGACCCCCTATGAACTTTTTCATGGTAGAACACCAACTTTAAGTTTTATGAGACCATTTGGGTATCATGTTACCATTCTTAATACCATAGATGGCAAATTTGATGGTAAGGCTGATGAAGGTTTCTTTGTTGGATACTCTTTGAATAGTAAAGCCTTTAAAGTCTTTAATAGCAGAACAAAGATAGTGGAAGAAAACTTGCATATTAGGTTTAGTGAGAATACACCTGATTGCAGTTTTATATACCTAAAATATATCACAATATAATATAAACCTAAGAGCAATTAATAAAATTACCAAGTTACCCTCGGTAAAATTCACTCTTAAAAATATATATAATATAATATAAAATACGTATATTAAACCGGGTAAATATGATCACCCGGGTCGTTTCCCCAATGACTAGTGAAATTGAAACCTCGTTTAAGCTTGGATTGTGATTTGAATAAGCAAATGGATGATTTGATAATCTAAAGCAACATTTAAAATGGACAATTAAAAACAATTAAACAATTAAACTAATACGGGAAACAAATAAAACGCAACACTTAAGCAAGTAAACTAAATTTTACCCCTAAAATGTAAACTAAAATTCTAAACCTAAGATAGGACAAAAGAAAATTTTAGGAAAAAGAAAAACATTTTTTTGATTATTTTTGAATTTAATATGAATAACTATTTTAATCTAATTAAATCCTAGAAAATAGCAAATTAAGTACTAAAAATTTGGAAAAATGATTTTTAAGCTTACAAAAGTCTAAAATAACATAAAAACTCAGAAAACTATTTTTAACTATTTTTTAAATTAAATTCCTATTTTTAAAATTTAAAATAAAGGTTCAAAAATGAAATTTAAGATCTAAAAAGTGTAAAAATGATTTTACTGGATGTAAACCTAAAGCTATTTTTTATAAAAGTAAAAACTATTTTTTTTTCTATTTTTTATTGATTTTATAAGATTTTAACTTTCGAAAATTGATTAAAAATAAAATAAAAGCTGGAAAAATCTAATAAATTCAGGGAAAATCTTAGACACTAGCAGGAACACAAGAAAAATAAGAAAAGCCAAATTGCTTAACGAATAAGCCCTCAAAAGAGCTTATTAGGCTACGGCTTATTATAGAAAAGGAGAAATTAAAACGTGTACTAGTATTAAATGTGGGGAAGAAATATTGGATGAGCTATTGAAGCAAATGGTTAACACGTTGGGCTTATAACTGAGAGGTCGTGGGTTCGAGTGTGGGCAACCTCTTTTTGCTATTTTTTTATTTTTGACTTTAAAGAAAAACTTAATATTAGAACTTAAGAAGGACACTAAAATAGGCTACTTTAATAAAAGGTACTTAAGCTAAAACTAAGTAATAAGCTCTAAAACAGCTTATCAAAGTTGCTGTCACAGTAAGTAGGGGTTTGGGCTATGGTTTACTAAAACAGCTTTAAAAAACTCAAATTAAGCTTAATTTGAAAAAGAAAAAGTGTTCTAAATAGCTTATGACTTGCTTAATCTAAAAATGAAAAGAAAATAGAGCTTAAATTACTTAAAGACCACTGAAAGTGATGATGAAAGTGACATACTCAGGAAACTAAGCAATAAGCTCAAAACCAAAATAAGCTCAAATGCTCAAAAAGCAAAGACAGCAACATTTGTAAACTTAACAAACAACTTATAAGCAACTAATTTAAGCAATAAAACCTACTACTTCAAGCTAGAATCTAAAATTTAAAAGCTAAATTCTATTGCTAACTATTTTTGGCTTTTTGACTTTTTATGACTTTGACAGCTAAATTAAACTAGGTAAATAAGCTAGAAAATGCAATTTAAGACTTAATTTATAATAAGCTATAACTAAACCAAATCCTACTTAAATTTTAGAACCTAAGACCTATTTTTACTTAACTAAGAACTAAGCTAAAAGTGATAGTACTAACTTTTTGTTAGTACTGGTGCACTTTGCACAAGTTCAAACTAAGTAGTGCAGGTTACCTAAGGGTAAACCTGCACTTAGACATACTCAAATAGAGTGCGCAAATAAAAGGCAAGCAAGATCTAAGCCTTTTAAAGCTTAGATCAAAATTTGCACAAGTGAAATTCTAAGATAAATTCCCCTGGTGCAGGCACACTTAATATAAGCTCAAACTTTCTAAATTTCCAAATCTAATTTATGAAAACTCATTTCCTAATGTTTTTAACTAAATTCAAAGCTGTCTCAAAAAGGTTTGCACAAGAACTTTTGACTTTATCTTTGGTTTTTGTAATTTAGATTTGTTATTCTCCTCTTTAAATCAATTAGACTCCGTTTCCGTTTCCGTTTCTGTTTAATCTCGCTGTTATTGAAACCCTGATCTGTTTTTCTTTTCAATCTCTTTTTTATCTTGATCTCCCTTTAATCCAAAGATTCTAATGGGGAGTCGTAGATCCAAAAAGGACGACGTTAATCGTATTTCTATCTCCATTTATGTTACAAATTTTCCGAATTTTTTTCTTCTGCAAAAGAGCTATTTCAATCATGTAAACAATACGGACATGTTGTTGATTCGTTTATCCCTCGAAAAAGGACGAAAGAAGGTAAACATTTTGGTTTTGTTCGTTTTATCAACGTGTTTAATGTTGATCGCTTGGTGAACAATTTATGCACAATTTGGGTGGGTCAATTCAAGCTTCACGCTAATAAGGCAAGATTTCAAAGAGCTACTTTGAACAAGGGTCAAGGGGCAGATCATAAGAAGGTTGCTAATTCGCCTCGTCCTAATAGTGGGGATTTGGTGTAAAAAAAGAAAAAGAAATCCTAAATTCATATGTTAATGCGGTAAAATTCATAAGTCGGTTTGATGTGACTCCACTGCCATCTGTCTTGACGAAGGATTGTGCGCTCTCCAAAGACTTATCTTCATCCTTAATGGGTAGGATTAAAGAATTTGCGTCCCTTACCAATCTCAAGAACGCTCTTATGAATGAAGGTTTCGTGGACTTGAATGTAAGTTACTTAGGGGAATTGTGGGTTCTCTTAGAATTTTCCTCTGTAAAATGAAAGAGGCATTCGCGATATGTAGGAGTTTTGCTCTTGGTTCTCGGAATTGCCAAGTTTCTTTCGAATCTAACCTGATGTCGCATGGTTGTTGGGTAGAAATTGAAGGTGTTCCATTGAAACTATGGACTTTGAACACTTTAAAAAGAATTGTCACCTGGTGGGGGAACTTAATCGACACTAATGTAATTGATGGGGAGTTTGTTCAATTAAAGTCCTTCTCAAAATATTTATGTAAACTTTAAGATCATATTCAGTGATAAAGTGTATTGGATTCGTGCTAAGGAGGTCCCTGGTTGGACACCACTGGACCTGGTGGAGGATCGGATGAGGGGAATTATCTGATGACGATTCATTATAAGATGGGAATGAAGAACCTTGAGAATCTGAGAATGATTGTAGCAACTCGTTCGAAGTTCCAGATACGGTTTTTGAAAATGAAGGTGGTTCAAAAAAGGACTCATCTGTGGATCACTTTTGGTGATTATAACCTTTGTTATAACAAAACAAAAAGGATCATAACATAAGGTGGTGGTACAAATTCTAGTCCCCAAATTACCACCGGGTTTTACACCTAATAACGTACAATGATGATACAGGGGGATTAAGAAGCTGTTAATGACTGATGAGGAGAAGCTACAATAAAAGTCGATGGAGATTCTAACAATTTCCAACTCAAAGAAATGTTTATGAATCCGCATGTTTCGGTCGGTTTAAGATTCCAGTGGCACCCGAGTTCAGGGCTAATTTATGTGTCTTATGGAGGAAGTGGTGAAAGTTGGCCAAACAATGGGCTATAACATGGATGGGGTGATTAACAATCTGTCCGATATCATTGAATCTCAAGGAGCGTCGATTGTAGATCGATGAATTTTTTGTCCCTTAATATACAAGGCTCGCCTCAAAAGGCAAAAATAGGATTTGGGTCAAAGGATGTTATGTTTGAGAATAAGTGATTTTTACTAGCGATTCAAGAAACAAAGATGGAGGAGATTGATCTTTTCAGTGTTCGTCGGTGTTGGGGTAATTCGACTTTTGAGCATCTTCATAGTAATTCGGTAGGCAATTCAGGTGAATCTTGTGTGTTTGGTAATCCCAACATTTTTTGTAAAAATAAGCTTCACTATTTTCAGGATTTTTTTATCATTATTAGGGTGTTTGGTTATTGAACGGTATTTGAACCTCATGATTATTGCAGTTCATATGCTCCTCATGATCGCGTGATAAACGTTTGCTTTGGGGTCTATTGGAGCAATGTTATTAATCAGTAGGCAAGGAGAGGTTGTGATTATGGGGGATTTTTCAATGAGGTTCGCGTCAAATCAGACAGGTTTGGTACTATTTTTAATGTTTCTTGGGGCGATAATTTGTAATTCTTTTAGTAATTCACGGGTCTTGAATGTGTTTCATATTGGAGGCAGTGCTTTCACTTGGTGTACATATGTCTGCGACCAAATGAGCATGATGGTTGATTTTTTGTATCTAACAATTATTTATATTCTGCTAAATATTTTCCCTCACATTAGCGGCAACTTTGGACAGATTCTTATCGATCTCAGACCGATTCTTCTTCGAGAGTCGGACCATGATTATGGTCCGGTTCCCTTTCCGATTCTTTCACCATGGATTCATCTCGAGGGACTTTAATGATATCGCCTCACTTATCTTGGAATTCTGCCCTTCTTTTGACTCTTAATGGAAATGCGTAATTGGCGGGTAAATTGATATTCCTTAAAGATATCATCAAGATTTGGATTAAGTTTTCAAAAGTGAAACAGTTTTCTTACTATTGCAGATCTTAAGATGGAGTTTGTACCAGTTAGATGCGGTTTTTGGAAAAGTTACAGGTACTGAGGTAGAAGCGGAATAAAGATTGAGTGTTGGCTGCTCTTCGTAACATTTGATCATTCTCTCATTCCTGGATTTGGGGACTCAAATAGGACCAAGGATCATATGGTCAATCGAAGGCGATGATACTCAAATTTTTTCCAACGGAATTTTGAATAAATTATGTAATCAAATGAAAAAACATCAAAGGGTATTACGGATTGGATGGCGTTTGGAAGGAGCAGCCTAATGATGTCAAACAAGAATTTCTTTCTCATTTTCAGGATAGATTCGCTAAACCTTCGGAGAGGCGTGCTAATATTGATATGAGATTTCCGAAAACTATTTCTGAAGATCAAGTCAGGGCTCGAGCCGAGAAGTTTCTAAACAGGAGATTTAAAACGGCTGTTTAGGGATGTAGCACTTGACAAATTCCCGGGCCTGACGGGTTTTCTTGGCTTTTATCTGCATTTTTGCTTGTTATTGAGCACGAGTTTATATGGCTGTAAAATTCATTTCTTCTTCATGGAGATATTCCTCCTGTTTGTAAAATCATCATTTATAGCTTTGATCCCAAAAGTCCCGGACGCTAACTTGGTCAAGGATCTTTAGACCTATTAGCCTCTTTGGAAGTATCTACAAGATCATTGCCATGAATTTGTCTAACGGCTTGTTAATGTATTTGGGGGACATGTTAATGAAGTGCAAATCTGCGTTTATCCGCCGATAAGAAAAATGTTAGCGGGGTCCGTTTTTTATTAATGAGATCTCAGTGGTGTACCAAAAAGAAGAAGAAAACTTTAATTTTTAAGGTCGATTTTGAAAAGGCCTTCGATTCGATTAGATGGGATTTTTTAGATGATGTTCTTAAAGAGTTCGGTTCAGTGTGTTAAATGGGTAACTGGATTCAAAGTTGCCTAAACTTCTTTCTAAAGGGTTCTATCTTGTCAATGGATGTCCTACGACATGAGTTCCAATTCTATAAAGGGTGAAAACAAGGCGATCCTTTATCCCCTTCCTCTTTATCCTCGTGATGGAGAGCCTTCATATTCTTTTCAAAGGTTTCGTACGCGGGGATTGGTTTATAGGTATTGTGTTAGATCTAAATCTTTATGTCTTTAGCTATGTTTTATGCGGATGTTGCTCATTTCTTTGGGGAGTGGTGTGACGGTAATATCTCCACTTGGATTCATGTTTTTTAATATGATTTTTTATGCTTTGGGCCTTATGTTTAACTTGAACAAAAGTAAGATAATAGGGATTAATGTGGAAAGTGCTAGGTCATCAAGCGGCTGCAAAGTAAGGATGTCTCGTTATTAAGTGTCCCTTCTCTACTCTCTTGGACTAGTGTGGGAGGTTATTTGACAAGTGTTCAAGCATGGCAAGAGATAGTTGAAAAAACGTGAAAGTCTCGGCTTTCCCAAAATGGAAATCCTAAACTTTATCTTTTGGTGGTCGTTAAACTTTGTTGAATATCAGGTTTTTAGGATCTATTTCTCCAGTCTTTCACATGTCTATTTTCAAAGTTCCTTCAAAGGTGCTTCATATCTTGGAGTCTATTAGAAGTCATTTCTTTAATGGTCATGATCCGGGTAGTAAAAAGGCTTCTTGGGTTAAATGGAATAATGTTTTGACAGACAATTAAACGAGGCCGGGGGATAGGTGTTTGTGTAGCTTAATTTGCGTTAAATAGATGCTTGATGAATTAAGTGGTTTGGAAGATTTCTCTCGCAAAAAGTTCTCTATGGACATAAAAGTTATTGTGGCTATTCACGGGTGGGTGGTAAAATTCATTCGGAATGGATTCTATGGCAAATCATGTTGGCTTTCGATTTTGAGATGAAGTTCGATCTCTACAAAGAAATGGGTATGTACGTTTTTGATTATCTGAATCATAAGATGGCGAACGAGGATTGTCCAACCAATTCTTGTTGGATCATTGGGCATACTAGGGGCATTTTTAAGCCATTTTTCCCAAGTTTATACTCGTCTTGGAATCATCGAAAGGATGTTACTGTTAGTTCCAAGTTAGGCGCCACGAGTTTGGTCTGTCACTTCCGGTTGATTTAGAGGGGGGTTATCGAGCAAAATCATATTCGACTAGTTGGTAGGAATTGGTTCGTTTCTGTTCACTATAGTGTCCTTCGCGATGATAGTTGGATTGGAATCTGGAGAGTACGGGTATTTTTCGATAGGCTCTGCTCGTAGACGTATAGATGAGATCATGCCCCCTACCGAAAATATTGGAAGAAGAAGAAACATAGTATGGGTATATGTATGTACCGATAAAAATTAACGCTTCTTGCCTGTCGAAACATCAAGAACGATGCTTACCTACCGGTTCAAACATTTCTCGTAGAGGTTATTGACATTCAGGACTATGTCATGTCCCATTTGTGATAATGCTATTGAATCAACGGACCATTTGTTCTTTAGGTATGGATTGGTTCGGGACATTGCTAATAAGGTTTTGAGCTGGTGGAATTTGGATCACGCAAACTTGAATCTAATGCAGAATGGAAGTCTTGGCTCTGTTTCTATTGTATGGATTCAAACTCAAAAAGAGTTCGAAGGAGTTTGGTACTCCATTTGATGGTCGTTTGGTTCTATCGTATGAAAACAAGCTTCCTATTGACGAGAGAAAACCTTCGAAGTCGATGCTTTATTGATAATTGTCATTGTAGTTTTTTTATTGGTGTAAGTATAGTCTATAAAGCTCGTTCAGGAAGATTGGAATCGAATGGCTCAAAAACCCCTATATTATTGTTTTGTAATCTAGCTCCTTGCTAGTTTTTGTTTCTAATAAAATCGTCGTTCCAAAAAAAAGGTTTAAGACAAAATGCCCTGGTGCTGGCACTCTTATATTAAGCTCAAACTTACTAAATTTCCAAATCTATTTTATGAAAACTCATTTCCTAATGTTTATAACTAAATTCAATCTGTCTCAAAGGTATGAACCAAAACTTCTTGACTTGTTGATAGTCTTTTTAGCTCTAATCCAAACATCCCTTTACATTTTGACAGATTTTTGACAAAGCTTTTTAAAATAAACTTCTACCTATTAGAAACTTTAATACAGTTAATAGAGCTTTTAAACACTCTGATTAAACACAATTTAACTATCTGATTAGCCAAGATCCTAATATCAATGACTATTAACTAATATTTTTGGTTTTTTTTTTTAGCTTTTTTTACAGAAATTGAAACTATGAAGATCTAAGTATTTAAACTAAAGATAGATGATGATGCATAGATAATAAGCACAAATAAACACTAATGAACACAAATAAGCAGATATCTTAAGAAAATAAGCAACTATAAGCTAATAAGCATTTGACTACCTAGAAATTTAAAGGACAAAAGGAAATTGAAAGAAAACTTACCAAAAACCTTTAGCTCAACAAAAGGTACCCAAATAGGGCAGCTACAAGCTCCCTAGCTTATAAACTAAGCTAGGGTAAGTCCTTTGGTCCTCCATTGCAACCAACTTCCAAGAGCTTTCCTCATTCATTTACAAAGGAAGGTAAGATATTAAGCTGATTTAAGGTTTAAGTAGGATTAAGTCTAGTTAAACCCAATTTCAGCTTATAGACTGAAAAAGGCTTATTGAGAGCTTAGATCTTTGCTTATTTAATAGGAAAATGTGAAAAGCTTAGTGATTAGTAAAGAGCTTAAGAGTGATTAAAACAACTGAAATTTCAATTCATAATAAAGCTTTTGTTTAATTAAGAAAATTACAGGATTTAAAGCTAAATTAAGCCTAAAAAAGAAATTAAGTAAAACTTAGACTAAGCTACGTTTGGTGTGCTGTGTGTAGTGTTGAGTGTGAGGCCTCATTTATAGGCAAGAAAGAAGCTTCCGAGGGTCCAAAATTGCTGGCTCAAAGCCCTAAGCAATCATATCCACTCATTTCTTCAATCATTTGAGAAGCAATTGTGGCCGTTTGATCATTGTGTGGACACCTGAGATTGCTGCGTGCTCATTTCTTTTGGATGTCATTGTGCTTCTTTTGTGAGTGTTTTAGCACAAAACCCACACCCCTTGTGCTTTCACCATTGCTGACGTGGCCTCCTCATGAGAGTGAGCTAGTGAATCCCTTGGAAAGACTGATTTGAGCCTTGCCTTGTATTTTTGAGCTCTTTAATTGACGTAATCACCCTTCAATTCCCATTTGCCCCTTGTTTTACCTTGGCTAGTGAAACGTAAGTGACGATGAATAGTAAATGGTCTTCGCGCCATTTTTATAACAGAATCGGGGTAAAAACGGTTTGAACTTTGGCCTTATGTCATTTTTAGCCCTTGTCTTTTATTTTCTCATTTCTAGTTATAAAATAGCTTTCGGAAATTGCAAAACTAGCCCTTGTGGTTTATTAAAAAGAGAGATGGGCTAGTAACTTGGGCTTTGATTGGGCTTTTGGGATTCGGATAGGGTTTCCTAGGTTTTAAGAGGCCCATTAAGCTTTCCTGGGCCCAATAAGGGAGGAGGGGACATTTTTAGACTTTTGTGAGAGTTGAGGGACCAAGGTGAAATATTTTGAGGATTTGTCCTTTTGTGTTTGACTTAGTTTGACCATCTTTGACTTTTCTTGGCTGATTTTAACTGAGGCTTGACTTTTCTGGCTTTGGCTTTGTACTCTACCGATTCTCGTGTCCGTGCTTGCCTGTTTTTGACTGTTTTCTTGTGATTTTTGATTTATCCGTACCTGCATACACAAAACACAAATAAAAATATATTTTTGCCATTTTTGGTCTGTTTTGGGTTTAATTGGGTTAATTTAGGAATAAATGGATATGTGTATTCTACACTTATCAACTCCTAATGTTGTAGGTAGTGGACCAGATTGGCTATTTAATATTGATGCACTAACAAGAACAATAAATTATGAGCCAATTGTTGCAGGAACACAGTCTAATTGTTTTTAAGGTAAAAAAGCAAGTAATAATGCAGGTCAAGCTAGAAAGGAGACATAACATGTCAAAGATTACATTTTGCTACCATTATGGACTGTTGATCCACCTTTTTCCCAAAATCCAAAGAGTTCTTAAGATGATGGATCTAAACCTTCAAGTGGTGATGAAAATAAGGTTGATGAAGATTTAAGAAAAGATAGTAAAGGTATTGATCAAGAGAAGGAAAATAACGTTAAGAGCACTAACAATGTTAATGTTGCTAGCACTAATGAAGTTAATGTTGTTGGTGGAAAAACAAGCATTGAACTTCCATTTGATCCAAATATGCCTGCTTTAGAAGATTATAGCATATTTGACTCCTCAAGAAATGATGAAGATGATGGTACAAAGGCTGACATAAACAATTTGGATACAACAATCCAAGTCAGTCCTATTCCAACTACAAGAATTCATAAAGATCATCCTCTTGATCAAGTGATTGGAGATTTGCAATTAGCTCCACAAACAAGAAGGATGTCAAATAATTTGGAGGAACATAGGTTTGTTAGTACACTTCAATAAAGAACAAACCATAAAGACCTTCAAAACTGCTTGTTTGCTTACTTTTTATCACAGGAAGAACCCAAAAAGGTAATTCATGCATTGAAGGATCTAAGCTGGATAGAGGCTATGCAAGAAGAACTTCTACAATTCAAGTTACAAGAAGTTTGGACTTTGGTGGATTTACCAAATGGAAAAAGGGCTATAGGCACTAAATGGGTTTTCAGGAATAAAAATGATGAAAGAGGAATTGTGATAAGAAATAAAGCAAGATTGGTTGCTCAAGGATACACACAAGAAGAAGGGATTGACTATGATGAAGTCTTTGCCCCTGTTGCAAGAATTGAGGCAATTGGGCTATTTTTAGCATATGCTTCATTTAAAGATTTTGTGGTGTATCAAATGGATGTAAAAAGTGCTTTTCTCTATGGGAAGATTGAAGAAGAAGTGTATGTATGTCAACCACTAGGATTTGAAGATTCATACTTTCCTGATAGAGTATACAAGGTTGAAAAAGCACTATATGGACTACATCAAGCTCCTAGAGCCTGGTATGAAACCTTGTTAACATATATGTTGGACAATGGGTTTCAAAGAGGGAAAATTAACAAGACCTTATTCATCAAAAGGCACAAAGGTGATATTTTGTTGGTCCAAGTTTAGGTGGATGATATCATCTTTGGTTCAACTAAGAAGGAGCTATGCAATGCATTTGAAAAGTTGATGTATGAGAAATTTCAAATGAGTTCTATGGGAGAACTTATATTCTTTTTGGGATTACAAGTACAGCAGAAAGAGGATGGTATATTTATTAGTCAAGATAAATATGTAGCTGAGATTTTAAATAAATTTGGGTATTCAGAAGTTAAGGCAGCAAGCACACCAATGGAAACTCACAAGCCTTTGCTCAAGGATGAAGATGGTGAAGAAGTGTATGTTCATTTGTATAGTTCGATGA
This sequence comes from Tanacetum coccineum, assembly GCA_026074375.1. Classification (NCBI taxonomy): domain Eukaryota; kingdom Viridiplantae; phylum Streptophyta; class Magnoliopsida; order Asterales; family Asteraceae; genus Tanacetum; species Tanacetum coccineum. The sequence goes on along the minus strand of BQNB010006592.1, from coordinate 54,412 downwards.
TTGGTTCATTAATGTATCTTGCATCTTCAAGACCTAACATCATGTTTGCAGTGTGTGCCTGTGCTAGATATCAAGTCAATCCAAAAGTATCACATCTTTATGATGTGAAAAGGATTTTTAGGTACTTAAAAGGTCAACCTAAATTGAGCCTTTAGTATCCAAAAGATTATCCTTTTAATTTGGTAGCATACACTGATAGTGATTATGTTGGAGCAAGCTTGGATAGGAAGTCTACAACAGGAGGTTGTCAATTCCTCTTGGAATGTAGATTAATATCATAGGCAGTGCAAGGAAAAAAAAGTGGTATTTGCATACCCAAGAACTTTTAGTTGCTGTGTCTGTGGTTTGCTTCAAGTTGCTGTGGACAAGTGCTTTGGATTCAGAATCAACTACTTGATTATGGGTATAATTTTATGCATACCAAGAACTTTATTGACAATAACAGTACTATTTGCATAATTAAAAATCTTGTTTTTCATTCAAAAATAAACATATAGAGATCAGACATCATTTTATTAGTGATTGCAATGAAAAGAAATTGATTCAAATGGTCAAAATCCATACTGACAAGAATGTTGCAGATTTGCTTACAAAAGCTTTTGATGTAAGTAGATTCCAATATCTGATTGTTAGTATTGGAATGTTAAATCTTTAAAGTCTTTTATCTCTTTATGTTTTTGTAGAGTTTTATATGAATTAGTACTGTTATTCTTGTCATTACAAGTTTCTGTTGTTAAGTATAATTAGTACTGCTGGTTATATATAATATTGTTGAGTTTCTACTGTTAGTTACACTTAATACTGTTAGGTATAATTAATACTGTAATAATTGTGAAAATTGCTATGGCTTGTGTTTTCTTGGTTTTTGGACTAACATTTTGCAGAAAGAGCAAAGAAAAGTGTTAGATTGATGATGGAAAAGCTGTTTGGAATGGAATTGGAGTTAATACTGGTGACTCAAAGTTAATGCTGCTAGTAGATGTAGCAATTTTAGACCCATTGGTTAAATTTGGGCTAGTTGGTTAAATATTTTTAAGGGATGGGTCTAGATGGGTCTTTCTTAAATTTATAGATGGGTCTAGATGGGTCTAGCACTTTACCCTTAATATTATAGATGGGTCTAAATGGGTCTCTCTTAAATTTGTAGATTGGTCTAGCATTTTTCTCTTAATATTATCAAGGTTATAAATAGCGTGAAGCGTGACGTAGCGGTATAGCCAAGCCTCAAGCTTTAGCGTGAGGCGTAGCGACATGGCGTTTTTAAGGCGTGACTTAAGGCGGGAAAAAATATTTATAGATTTATAGATAATATCATAGTTTAGAATAATATGGTAGTAAATATTATTGAAATCAAGCATCAATCCAAAATTAGTAAAATCCAAGAAGAATATCTTAAATTTTAGAAAAATCCCTTAAACACTTCAAAAATCGCCTAGCTATCGTTATAGCTCAGCTTTATCACGCTATATGACGCTATATTGCACGCCACGCCTAGAGACGACACCTTGGCCTGTTTCGTAACGTGGAGGCCACGCTTCGCGCTATGGCGCCGCTATAGCGCGCTATTTAGAACCTTGAATATTATAGATGAGTCTAGTTGGGTGAATATTTTTAAGGGATGGGTTTAGTTGGGTCTCTTTTAATATTTATAGATGGCTCTTGTTGGGTATAGCATTTTTCATCCGTTTTTAACATTTTTATACGTTTTCGACCAATTTCGCACGTTTTTGACCGATTTCTACCGATTTCTACCGTTTTCGACCGTTTTCATCAGTTTTCGATCGATTTCGCACGTTTTTGACCGATTTCGATCGTTTTCGACTGATTTTGACCGTTTTTGACCGATTTCGCACGTTTTCGACCGTTTTCGTTTGTTTTCGACTGATTTTGACCGTTTTTGAACGATTTCGAACGTTTTCGACCGTTTTCTATCGATTTCGCACGTTTTAGACCGATTTCTACCGTTTGTGACCTATTTCGCACGTTTTTGACCGATTTCTACCGTTTTTGACCGTTTTCGTCAGTTTTCGACCGATTTCGACTGATTCCGACCGTGTTCGTCAGCTTTCGACTGAATTTGACCAATTTCGTCCGTTTTCGACAGATTTCGACCGTTTTTGATTGATTTCGTCCGTTTTCAATCATTTTCAGACAGATTTCAACCGAGTTTGACTGTTTTTGACCGATTTCGATGGATTTTAACCGATTTCGCACGATTTTGACCGATTTTGATCGTTTTCCACCAGTTTTGACCATTTTCGACGGATTTTGACTGTTTTTGACCCAATTCGACTGATTTCGCACGTTTTCGAACGTTTTTTGTCCGTTGTTGAATGTTATTATACGTTGTTGTCTGTTTTCTTATATTTTCTTCTGTTTTCGTACGTTTTTATCCATTTTATTACGTTTTCGTACCTTCTCGTCCGTTTTCGTCCTTTTCCTTACCTTTTTGTACGTATTCTTACGTTTTTCTAAGTTTTCGTCTATTTTCGTTCGTTTTCTACGCTTAAATACGTTTTCAAATGTTTTATACGTTTTAGTACTTTTTATAATGATGTTAAAAGCGTAAGATAGGACGTTATATATCGTTACAAAATGCACTATTAAAGACCAACGACCGTAGGATAACGTAAGAACGAAGACGAAGAAGGCTGTATATAAACGAACATAATTCGTACTAAATAGCGGACTTTTAAATAAGTTTATAAATCGGACATAAACGTTCTAAACAACTTGAAAAGGTTATGAGAACGTATAAAAAAAAGAAATCGTCGAAAACGCACGAAAACAGTCAAAAACAATCAAAATCGGTCGAAAATGGTCAAAATCGGTCAAAAACAGTTGAAATCGGGTCTCTTAAAAACGGTCCAAAACGATCAAAAAAAACGGTCAAAACGATCGAAAATTGGTCGGGAAAACGGTCAAAACGGACGTAATCAGTCGAAACGATCAAATTCAAAATGGTCTTAAAACGGACGATATCGACGAAATCGATCAAAGACGGTCGAAATCTGTTGAAAACGGGCGATATCGTTAGAAATCGGATGAAAACGATCAAAAACGATCGAAAATGATCGAAAACGGTCGAAATCGGTCGAAGACGGTCGAAATCGGTCGAAAACGTATAAAAACGTCAAAAACGGATGAACAATGCTATACCTAACAAGACCCATCTGTAAATATTAAGGGAGACCCAACTAGACCCATCCTCAAAAACTATTTACCCAACTAAACCCAAACCCATCTATACCCAAAACCCATCTAGACCCGAAACCCAATCTAGACCTTATAATCCCATTAGGACCACATCATCTTAAAAAGACACATCTGAGACCCAAACCCATCTAGATTCAAAAACCTTTACGGACCCTATGAACCAACCCAACCCAACCAACCTACCATTTGCCACCTCTAGCTGCTAGACATAAAACTTTACTCTGTCTGGTTCTAAGTTTAAAGCTGTGTTAGGAATAAACTTACTACTGATGAGTTACTACTGTCGGGTTAAAGATTACAGCTGTTGAGTGGTATTTTTCTTAAATATCGCTTTGATTTATTGGGTTTCAATCAGTCATTTAATCGATTTCATACTTTCGTAAACTCTCTAATCACAAACCCTAACTTAATTTTATCATCCATTATCAAAACTCAACACAAATGGCGATTCTAAAGTTTGCAGATACTCATAATATGGTCGCGTTTTTGTCTAAACCTGCAGAAAGTGATGGGTTTAAACAAATAGTGGATTTTCTGAATGCACACCGTATAAGGTATGTATTAACCGTTAATCCCACTATATATACTTCGTGTATCGAACAGTTCTGGTCTACTGTCATGGCCAAAACTATCAATGGGGAAGTACAGTTACATGCCCTAGTAGATGGCAAGAAGATAATTATCACTGAATGTAATGTTAGAAGAGATCTTCAACTAGCAAATGAGGAAGGTGTGGATTGTTTGCCAAATTCTACTATTTTTGAACAACTTGCATTGATGGGGTATGAGAAAATTTCGCAAAAGCTAACTTTCTATAAGACATTTTTTCCCCATAATGGAAATTTCTGATTCATACTATTTTACAATGTCTAAGTCCAAAGACTACTGCATGGAATGAGTTTAGTAGTACTATGACATCTGCAATTATCTGCTTAGCTACAAATCAGAAGTTCAATTTTTTAAAATACATTTTTGAAAGTATGGTTAGAAACTTGGATAATTTGTCTGGGAAATTTTTGATGTATCCAAGGTTTGTACAAGTATTTTTGGATAATCAACTTGATGGGTTGCCAACTCATAAGAGAAAATTTAGTGCACCCTCTCACACTAAAAAGATTTTTGGTAATATAAGAAGGTTAGGCAAAGGTTTTTCTGGTAGAGTAACACCTTTATTTCTAACAATGGTGGTACAAAACCAATTGAAATTGGGTGAGGTCAGCAATGTCACTAATCCCCATCACACACCCACTATTTTACAACCATCAACTCAACCTTAAAAGATACAAAAACCTAGAAAGCCTAAAAGAAAGGACACTCAGGTACCTCAGTCTAGTGATCCTAGTAAAAATGTTATAGATGAGGCTATCCATAAAGAGTTGGGTGATAGTTTGGTGAGGGCTGCCACTACTGCTTCTAGCTTAGAAGCAGAGCAGGACAGTGGTAACAGCAATAAGACCCGATCCAAGGCAACACCTAATGAATCTAGTTCCTTAAGAAAACTAATTAGGTTGGTGGTCTCCCAGGTGCCAAGAAACCATGGGGGATACTATTGCTCAAACTAAGTTTGAGAATGTATCTAAACATTCCAATGATTCACTGCTCGCAAGAGGTAACATACTTCAAAGAGATGAGGATAGACTTAAACTTGATGAATTGATGGCACTATGTAGCACTTTACAACAAAGAGTTCTTGATTTGGAGAGGACTAAGACCACTTAAGATAATGAGATTGCTAGTTTGAAAAGGAGCTGGTGTCACTAAGCTTGAAAGAAAAGAGTTCAAGAACTCATTAAGCCTGAAGAGATTATACAAAATTGGTTTGACAGCTAGGGTAGAATAATCTAGAGTGAGAAAGTTTGGGTGAGGATGCATCCAAATAGGAGAGGATTAATGCTATTGATGCAAATGAAGAAATTAACATGGTTAATGTTCAAGATGATGCTGATAATGAGATGTTTGATGTGAATGTTTTAGGTAGTGAGGAGGTGTTTGTTGCAGGGCAAAATGAAAATGTTGTTGAAGAAGTAGTTGATGCTGCTCAAGTAGTGCTGCTTGCAAATTGTTACAATAAACTACTGAAGAAATTACTTTGGCTCAAGCACTTGAAGCATTAAAAACTTCAAAACCCAAGGTGAAAGGGATTGTTTTTCAAGAGCCAGGTAAATCTACAACAACAACAACAATTTCTTCACAACAATCACAGACAAAATGATAGAAGACCTTGTTTGTGTAGCCTATGAAGAAGAAAGATCAAATCAGTTTTGATGAAGAAACTACTTTAAAGTTACAAGCTAAATTTGATGAAGAAGAAAGACTTGCAAGAGAGAAAGCTGAAAAAGAAGAAGAAGCCAATAGTGCCTTGATTGAAGAATGGGATGATATTCAAGCAAAGATTAATGCTGATCATCAATTGGTTGAAAGATTGCAAGCACAAGAACAAGAAAAGTTATCTGTTAAAGAAAAGGCTACATTATTTCAACAACTCTTATAGAAAAGAAGAAATCATTTTGCAGCTAAAAGAGTAAAAAAGAAAAGATACCAAATCACCAACAACATGCTAACAGATAGACAGATAAATGTCGTAATTACCTAATAGAATCATGAAAGGATACAAGCTCAAAGATTTGAAGTCAAAAGGGTTTGATTCTATCCAAGAGATATTTGACAAAGCATTCCAAAGGGTAAATACATTTGAAGACTTTAGAACAGAGTTGGTAGAAGGCAAAGAAAATAGAGCAGGAGAAGAGCTGATACAAGAGAGTACAAAGAAGCAAAAGGTGGATGATGACAAAGAAACAATAGAGCTTAAACAGTGTTTGGAAATCATTCCAGATGAAGAAGAGGTATCAATTGATGCTACTCCTTTGGCTGTTAAGTCTCCAAGGATTGTTGACTGGAAGATCTATAAAGAAGGAAAGAAAAGCTATTATCAAATAATAAGAGCTGATGGAAAGTCTCAAATGTATATGATCTTTAGTCATATGCTTAAAAGTTTTGACAGAGAAGATTTAAAAGACTTGTACAAGTTGGTAAAAGCTAGATATGGATCAACAAGACCAGTGGAAAGCATGAATTATCTGTTATGGAATGATATGAAAATAATGTTTGAACCACATGTAGAAGATGAAGTATGGAAGCTGCAACAAGGATACAGAGTGTTGGAATGGAAGTTGTATGACTTTTGTAGAGTACATTCCTTGATAATGCAGTCTATGTAGATTTACATGTTGGTAGAGAAAAAGTATCCTCTTACACCACCTACACTTTCAATGATGTTAGAAAAGAAGCTTCAAATTGATTATGAAAGTGAAATGGCTTATCAACTGTGTAAATTGATCATAAAATAGCTTAAGAAGTAAAAAAAATATTTAAAAGCATCCTCCTGGTGTTGATGAAGCTTTAAATGAAGAAACTTGATGATTTTGAAGAAGAATATCAAGTTTAGGGGAGGATTGTTGGGATTAAAAGTCTTCTTGATGCTGTTTGGATTACTGCTGCTCATGTTTGTGTTAATGCTGCTCAGCTGGATTTAGTGCTGCTTATGAACTTCAAAGAAAATATGCTAAGTGTTTACTACTGCTAGTACAAAGTTACTACTGCTAGTGAATGTTAGTACTGCTCAGAGAATTCAAAGAGATATTCTAAGTAGTTACTACTGCTTAGTACAAAGTTAAGACTGCTAAGCACTAAAGTACTACTGCTAGATATCTAAAGTTAGATGCTCAGCTGAAGTTAATGTACTAGTTAGTACTGCTTATATGATATGCCTTAGTGTTTATAGAAAGATTTTAGATAATTAAGAATGTATTGTTAGCGAGTAGGACTCCTTGGTATATAAAAAGGAGGTCCTAGGGATAGAGTTGATTGTATCAAAAACCCGTACCAAACAAAAAAAATCAAATCTTTGAATTATATTTCATAGCTTCAAGTCCTTTGTAACACTAATACTTGAGAGTATTCGTATTTATTATCATTAATAATATTGGAGGCTTACTTGTTGAATTGGATGTTCATTGAATTTACTGTTTCATGAAAATTCTTCTTAATATTAAAGGATTAGGTTTCCAAATAATCTTTATTACATTCAAATCATAGCTTTTTATGAATTGTTGTTAGATTTATCTAATATAACTAAACCCTTAAACAAGACTTAAGGAATTCGATCTATTGAAGTGGGGATCAACAGGACTTTAAGTTGCGACTATAATTGACAAGATGAGAGAAGGACGCGATTGGAATGGTTTGGGCTTGTCTAAAGGAGACCAAAAGCCAACACTTGTTAGGAGATTGTAAGTCTTTTACTGGCGATGCGCTTGAGGATAAGGGTAGTCGAAAAGCTCGGGTGAGGGGATAGACTTAAAGCTTGTCATGTAGAGCTTTTTTTACGCGTTTAGGCCCTTCTAGGCTTTTAGAAGTTCATGCATGTAGGATTTCAGTGCTTTCATTCTTTTTAGGCTTTCCGCCTTGTTCTTCAGTCGCTAAACCGCTACAAGAACTAAAGTGAAAACATCTTTGGTCTTCTAAGAACTCTGAAGGAGTTAGTGCTAAACTATTTTTAGCAAAGACAATTTATACTTAGGAGATTTTATGTTCAAATCTAACAAGACTGAATGGGTCGCTGAACTGACACTAACACATCAGCATATTTTCATTATGATAAAAAGAATCCCTTGACCTTTTTGCTTTATGCAATTTCCTTAGCTACATGCCCCAATCTCTTTGCAGTTGAACATATAAATCTTTGGTTGTTGCACACCATCTGATTTCTATAATTTACCTACTCCAGAAACATTAACGCCCTCTAATTCTCTTACGGCCCAGCTGTCTGTAATACCCTAGTTTTCTTTCAGTTTTAGAGTTTTTTCAACATTTCTTATTCCTCTAGTTGTTTGATGAAGTTATGAGGTTGTTGTTGGTAGGTTTGTATATTTTCTTAAAGGATGTAGAGATTAATTCCATTAGCTTTTGAATTTCCTTATCTCATGGAGTCTCTTCTTCGTCACTGACTTCATGATCTAACTCAAATGGTGGAGAAGGAGCTTTAGCAATTCTCTTTTTGCTTTGCTCCTTGGCAGCGCATGTGATTTGTGTTGATGATTTCTGAGTTGTAGTAAGTAGGTTGTGGTTAAGTATGTAAATTGTTATGATGATAGCAGCAACAAAGTGTAAGTGGGTTACATTCGTTGCTTGTCTTTTAGCAGCAACAAGTGGGGTAAGTGGTTAAAACAACACAACGGACCCATCAAGTTTTTGGGTGCCGTTGCTGAGAGTAAAAAATTATTCTTTATTTTATTTGATATTTTGTTTTTAACATTGATTAGTCTATCCCTTAGGATTAGGTGTTTTAAAAAAAAAATATAAAAATAAAATTCTATATATTTGTTTGTTTTAATTGTTTATTAGTTTAGTTGTTTGTTTGTTTAATTGTTTTCTAAATACACTGTTCTGTCGATAACCTGATACGACATAATCTACTTTCATTGGTTCGGCGTATCCAACTTTCTTGTCTAATACATGGTATTCGTTCAAAAGATTAATACAACGTATTCAGATCCATTGAATACGGCGTATTGATAGAAGCTTAAATTTTCCGTGTTTGATTTCCGTTTGCTTTATATTTTCTATATTTTTCGAGGCAATCCTGCTGATATCTTTACCTTTGTGGAAGATCATACTTATCAGAGCTAGTTGATTGAAGAAGATACTAAAAGAACTATGGAAGAACCAATTTTAAAGAAATACATGGAAAATGCTCAAGCTGAATCAAATCCTATAAACCATAATAACGTGTGCGACGATTTTTAATATTGAACTCAGCAAGGAATTTCTGAATGAATTAAAAAATAATGCACACCACGGAATTTTTGATGAAGACGTGGTAGACCACATTGATAAGGTTCTTAAATTACTTGATTTAATCAAAATTTCTAGTGTGGACTCCCATCGACTACGAATGAAGGTTTTTCCTCTCTCACTGGCTGATGATGCAAGACAATGGTGGATAAATAAGAGGGAAGGAAAAATTACCACTTGGTAAGAGCTAGTGGAGAAATTCTTTTGTAAATTCTATCCCAAATCCCACGATGGCAAAGACGAAATGTTGGACGAAGGGGATAACTGGGGGATTGCTTTGCTTAAATTCATAACGCGAGTAATTTCATCATTCGAGAACCATATGAAAGTAGATGGAAGGACTAAAAAGGAAAATTTTACTTGATTACCTTGAGGCTACACCAACTCTATAGATGTCTACATCTCTAATAATTTGTGTACACACACTTTTCTGGATATCTAAAACCTATAACCTGTATCTCTTTTTATACTAGAGATATCTAGGTTTACCAGGAAACATAATAAATACAATAAGGAAACTAAATCTTTTAATCTTTATCTTTATTCTTCTTGAGCATATCTTTTAGTATCTTCTGATATCTTCCATCTTTTGTAGAATATACTCCACCAGCTTTAAGAATCTCTTATTGTCGATTTAGGTCATTTTCCTTTAAGTCCTTCTTGTTTCATTCTTGTTTTGTCTTATCAACTCAAATATAATTCCCAAACAATTTCCACCTAGTTGATAATGACAAAACCTATAAGCACGAACTTTCCTGAAGTTAATATATAGGAATGAAACTTCCCCTTAAACTACCAAGGATCTATAAGTTGCAAATCATCAAATCTTCTTCCCCTTTTTAGCTCATATTCAAATATGAGACTAAAGTAGGCAACTTTGGATCTTTCTCAAACTACGAACCACTATCACACTTCTAATTCAGCCTTCCAACAAATCTAGTTCCTCTATGAAGCTCTTTAAGATAAATGAACTTGAGCAGTAGAAACTTAAACTAGCAGTAGTAACAAAGACTAGCAGTAGTAAAAACCTTCACCTCAATTAGCAATTAAATGGTTTATAACATTTAAACATTAAGCTTCACCTCGCTACCCATATGTTAACCATTTCTTAAATCTTCAAATTATGGTAAGGCTCTATGTAATGATCACTGTGTCTGAAGGAAAACTCAAGTATAACGAAACTTGATGCCTGAAGTATATATAACCAAAACTTGTGACTTAGGTTCTTGGGCAAATATCCACGTGACTTTGAAGGTATACCCAAAACCTATGTGTAGGGAGACGAAATTTCTGACTATTTATCCTCATCTTCTATGAGATACATAACCAAAGTTGATAGCAAATGTGAGCATTGAACACCATAAGAAAAATCACACACCTTTGCTAGATTTGTCAATTCTTCATCATATCGTGAACGCACAAACAAGTTATCTCCAAATGTAGTCAGCCATTCAAGATATGATAAGAACACAAACCCAAATAATTCCACTTCACCGTCAAATAGAGATCAATAATAATCTTCGTTGACCAATAAACCATGATAAGAACACAAACCCAAATAATTCCACTTCACTGTCAAATAGATGAAAAATAATAATCTTCGTAACCAATTAAACCGTGAATAAAAGCCTTTGTAATCTTTGTATTCTCCTTTAAATCCCAAACAGTAACAATCAAACGAGAATCTTTAATAGATATAATATTCACGAACATTAGGTATATGAACCCAGACACCCATACCTGTTGCCATCGTTTTAACCTTATCATCACTAGGCCTAATATCAGCATGAATACTATGAATAACATTAAAAGAAACTCGTTCAACACTATTAATTTCTTTTAAGCTTGAACAACAACTCAAACAGTTTTAACCATGATCGAACACAGCAGCACTAATGTTCATACTTAAAAAAATCTCTTTGTCTCCATATAATGTGAACAACCTGTATATCACCATTATATAATATCGCGATATCTTCCATATTTTCATCATACCAAACACGATCATGACAGCAGAAACATAATCTAATCCTAATCCAATGAATACTCTAACAAATCATCTTCTTCATAACATCCTTTTCTGCTGCAGTTGTGTATAAACAATACAGTACCACAGCCGAAACCCTTAATATAAACCAGGACACGTGCAATCTTCAAAATCACACAGCAAAACAAGGCGTAAATATAACACTCGTGGTTTTAGGTCATTGTACGAAATATGTAATTCCACTAATTTTTTTTAGGGTTTTACCGTTTGCTTTTTAATATCGTAAATCGTTAAGCTAAATCGCGTAAACTATAAAATGTTCTTTCAATGTAAACGGGCATTAAAACAAATTAATTATTTACATCAAGCATAGTGTTATATGATATTTAGAGGTTAATTATTATCATTGCCATTGTATTTTATTGGTACGTTAAGTGTTTCGTTCGCGATAAAATACGGTTTAGCCTTCCCAGACAGCACGTTTAACTTATCTACGCTTCATCCAAATTCCAAATATTTATACCAAATACTTAAAGTTTATTTAAAACTTCAAGTATTATCACATTATAATATTCGTCATGAAATGTATTCAAATGCAATATTTACCATGTGCATGTTATACATTTTTATGTCTATTCCCTACATTCTACTTAATATAATGCCTAGTATTCATATATAAAAGATCAAAACATATCCTAACTGTATACACAAGCATGATTTCGTGTATATATGACTTGGAGGATTAGGGTTGGACCATGGAAACTTCACATAAATATTTCATAATTGCTTCTTGCAGCATTAGTCGCAATGACTTAGCCATAATTTCAAGATAAGCTTCAACTTCTTTCAACAAGCATTGCCAACCTTTGCATGAATCAACTGGACATCTCGAATATCTTCAAAATATCTTCCATAGGTAGTAAAACTATGGTGCACTTGTGATAGAGAAAATTCTCTCATACTTTTCCATTTACGATTACAAGATATCACAAACTCTCTTTCTTCCTCCTATTAAACCCACGGCTGGAAACACCCTCCTTAAACCACATCCATTATGCTTGTTTTTCTTTCTCCAATATTAGTGTTTATATAACATACTTAAGGTATTATAAAAAGAATTGAAGGGTGTGTTAAGCTTATGAACGGGGTTTTACAAGTTTTTGCAAAGAAGATTAGGGTATGTCTTGGTTGTGTAGGGTTTTCACCTTATATTTTCAAGCCAATGTTGTTAATCTCAAGGGTTGTTTGTTATTCTTTTCTCTACTCTGCCTACTAGGTTATTTAAATTGCTTAATAAAATTCATAAACTATGATTTTTATGGGTTCATATATTATATTTAGCTAATTCACCATTTAGATATTTTTGATATGGTAAAAATGTTATTTATCTCATGATTAATATTTTGTGAACTTTATTCTACATGTCACATGGATGCTATATGATGTTAAAAGGGGTGTATAAGTGTTTTTACATGTTGTTTAAGTATAAACATGTTTATGAGCAAATTAGGGTTTCTAAAGTTAACTTAGAGTATTCATGTGAAATGGTTGGTTAGACTTGTTACTCTTGAACAAAATTGAGTAAATATGATACTAATGGGGACTTTATTATGTAAAAAAAATAAGATAGAATTGTTGTGAAAGTAGTTGTGAATAAGGTTGTTGAATCTTAATGGTACAAAAATCAAGTTTAAAACAATTGTTCTATATACACAAAAACTTCAAATTTCTGTATTTGGTTCGATTTTGAAAAGTAGCCATTATTATGTTTTATAAATATAGTACATCTTGAGGATTCCAAAATGATAAGAAACTCGAAAACGGATTAATAAGATCGAAGATACAGTAGTTCGAAGTTTACGACGCTAAATACTTTATAAAACAAAATTTTTATAAAAAGTTACTATTATTACATGGCAGAACTTATACTTTGTAAACATCATAATATGTTAAAACTATTCAATTACGAGAAAGTGTTCGGAAAGAATCGCTAAAATGGTGCTATAACGAATAGATACGACTCTCTAAAACGGGTTTTACGTTAATTAAAAGTTAAAAACGATTTTATAGCGTTTTTATGATCAGTTTTAAAACACGATTCATCACAGAATCTCAATAAACCTAAAAATGTGATTTTATTGTTACTCGTTTTATACAAAGCGTGGGCGTAAGAACGGGAGAAAACGGAGCTTAAAACGATAAAGTTATGTCATTTTTTTGCTAAAAGCGTAATTATAAACGTTTTTACTTTATAAATGTGATTTCATGTAAACGATTAGATGGTGATATAGCTATATAGAATATATTTTATTATTATTGGAAGTGTATATTACTAGGGAATTTCATAATGAGGCTTCTTCGGATGGCGTATTGACGAGTTGTTGGATTTACGATTTAAAGTGTCCTAACTCCTCGTACGTCATGTCATGACCTCTTAAATTATGATAGCCCGAACGATAGTACGATGATAACTATATAGGATTATATACAGTTGTTGTTAGACAACGTACTTGAATACTGATTTCGACCTATATTTAAATAGGTTTGCTATCGAGCGTTAGCGTGACGCGTTTTTTACTTGGGATTATATTGTTATCGTTTTACTCACTCAAGGTGAGTCATAGGTCCCCATTTGTTTTACACTTATTAAATTACCAGTTTTTGGGTGAGAAAATAAGCATGTTTTACAATTGTGTAAGTGTACATTTTTTCATGATTACGTGTTGCCGAAGTAGCGTTAACCCACTTATGCCCTATGATAATCCTGATACTGTCAATTATGGAATGTGAGCAGCGAATGATTATAGATAGTATCTATTTGGGATTGACCTCCCCGTTGGGTGAATAGCTATCACTTGGAATACGAACGTATTCAGGTCGGATGCTGGGATGTTACGGAGTGAATCATCATCACGGGCAATGTAGGCAATATTTAATATATTGGTATTAATTATGTGAGCTTCGGTTGTATGTGTTAGGCAAACGTTATTGCATTTTCGTGATGTCTGCATCTGTTGCTTTATCACTGGGAAAGTCTTGCGGTATGCATACACATTTACATTAACCTATGAAATTTACCAACTTTATGTTTGACGTTTTTATTGCCAATGTTTTTCAGGAGGTCATTAAGCACGAGGTTGCGAAGAGATAAATTGGTTGTTATTATTTTGAAGTCATGATTAAGATTTTGTCGCTTTATATTTTGTTATCTGTTATGGGCTGGAAATCTTTGTAATAATAAAAATGTAAACAAGTAAAGCTTCAGGCTTTTTGCTAACATACTTTATTTAAAACTAATGTACAGTTTTTAAACGACTTTTTGGTCGTTCAGATATTATCTTGTGTTATTGATCTGAGAAGTAACCACGCCCCGGCCCTTATTCACGCTGATGACCCAATTTTGGGCGGTGTTATAGAATGGTATCAAGAGACCAAGGTTATAGAGAATCCAGGGTCAATGTTTTTTGCTGGGACTATAAACGTTTTCAAACATTGACATTCATTACAAAGGGGTTTTCACGGGGGACATACATTCACTAAATTGTGCATTATGTCGCGTATAGGCTAGTGCATGTATGATTGATATTCATGATTGATATACAGTTATATTATTAAAGTAATATTACTTTAACAGTCTTTATTAGCAATACTTATATAAGCTTATTTTGATTTCAGATTTATTGTCAGATTCTGAGCATTCTACAGTTAATACACTCAGTATTCCTTTCAGTTGAGGACGATTCAGGACATTGGTTTCACCAGGAGTCGATGGGGTGTGGTGAACACCCATTTGCCAGAGGGACCCATATGCTTACATACATGGAAGCTTATGGGTTCCACCATCGCCTGATCATACCTAGTCCCGAGGTTCCACCATCGCTGACTATATTCTGGCCCGGGTTCAACCATCGCCTGACTATATATCTGGCCCGAGGACGCCGCAGTACTCCTCCCCCACTGGACTTGTTGTTCTTAAGCCGATGTCCCTGAGTACATGCCACAAGAGGATGAGATACTCTTGGCCGAGGAGCAGCCACTACCTGCTGCTGCTGCCTCACCCACTACAGATTCACCAGGATATGTTCCTGAGTCTGATCCTGACGGAGGCAGCCGGTAGGAGGACGATGAGGATCCCGAGGAGGATCCAGCTGAAACCCTGCTGATGGGGATGATGATGATGATGAGGATGAGGACGAGGACGAGGATGAGGAGGAGGAGGAGGAGCACCTAGCTCCGGCCGACTTTGTCCCACCTGTATACCGTTATGACTGCCAGGATATCTATCTGGGATGAGCCATCCATATCACTTCCTCCTAGGGAAGAGGTCGAGAGACTTCTTGCCTTAACCACCCCACCACCATCACCACTTACTCTACTATCATCTCCATACCACAAAATACCATCACCACCCATTACCTATACCATCACCCCCCCCCTACCACCCAATAGCCCTTTCATATGAGATCCCAGAGAGTTGTTTACCACTTCGGAAGAGGGTGCATTTTGCTTCTCCCACCCCTAGTCATGAGGTCGGGGAGAGTTCAGCAGCCGGTGCTGCTAGGCAGGACGGACCTACCATAGCTAGGGAAGACCCTTATTCCATAGCAAGGGGAGACCTTTATGGATTCGTCGATATGGTAGATGTCGCTCATGGACATCCGATGTCTAGGGAGTTAGACTATGGCATTCGATACATGGGATGATCTGGTAGAGCCATCGATGAGTTGCACCAAACCACCTAGAGGGGTCAATCAGAGGGTTTACCGATCTTGCTACCATTGATTGAGCCAGGAGAACTACCATCCTGTAGGTATTATGGAGATGCTACAAGATGACCGGATCTCAATGAGAGGCTAAGTTACCTTGTTGTATGGGATAGGCCTGTTTCGTGTTTAGCCTAGTAAGTACTAATGATAGAGAGAGAGGCTTAAGATGGCTCGTGAGGCTAGGGGCTATCCTTGGATGTAGGACTAGGCATGTTCGATGTTTATGTCATTATGTAACGGTAGTGGCGTAGAGTGCATTGATTTCTGGAGTTGCATTCAGCAGATCACAGGAGACAAAGGGTGATTTCAGAGTTGTTCGGCATCAGACCACAAGAGACCGGTTCAGTTGACTAAGACATTGAGGTTGATGAAAGAATACATACACAGATGGTCGTGTTGTAGAGCTGCATGGACCCGCAAAATGGCCGGGGAACGCCTGATTTGCACCAGGACGAGTCTTTTGGTAGCAGTTCCTAGATTTGGTTATGTTGTAGCTATGCTATGCAGCCTGTTAAGTATTATGGGTTATTCCCAGCTAGCAGACTGTATAGATCTTTTGTTTTGTTTAGCTACCTAGTATAGGTCTTTTGTTTAGGTATTATCTACCTTGTACAACATACTAAGTGTTACGGGTATATCCCGGCTAGTATGGCTTTAGGTTGTTTCTTTTGTCTTGTAACCTAAGAGTAGTAAATCATCTTGTATCTGAACCAAACATGTATGTTTTTCCAAGTTATATATGAAATGGATGGATTACGTTATCTATGAAATCAAATTTATTATAAATGAATGGTCGAATTGGTTATACCAGATTAATTTCAATAACAAGTGTTCATGTTACTGTGTGAGGTGATCTCTTTTTATTTAAATGTGTTATATGTTATGTCATAGTTATGATTTTATGAAATCTAACAGGTATTATGTTTTCTTGTGATTTAAAGAAAATGGCACCAAAGAGAAGGACCACGAGGTTAAACCCAAGTGCAACACCGACACCAGTCACAGACACTCATACCACTACATCTGTCACCAATGCCTAAATTCAGGTAATGATTAATGAAGGCGTTAATGCTGCACTGGCTAAGCGTGAATGAACCGGAATGGCGATGATAGCCTTACTTAGAACGGGTGTCAGAAGGCCTGTGCCAGGTTGCTCGTGAAATGCACCTACCCGGACTTACTAAAATGCCAACCCTTGATCTTCAAGGGCACTGAGGGAAGTTGTGTGGACTCACTCATGGTTTGAAGATGGGGGTCTGTTTAACAGTTAAGCAAACTGATACAGTAGCATGCCAGCGTCAAATTTGCTTACGTTGTACCCTGTAAGGAAATGCTGCTTACATGGTGGAACTCCCTCGTTAAGACCACTACTCATGAAGCTGCCATGCATTGCCATGGAGGACTCATGAAAAAGATGATGACAGTCAATTATGTCAAGGGGCGAAATTAAGAAGTTGGGAGTTTGAAATGTGGGAATTTGACAGGTGTTAAGGGTAACGATGTGGTAAAACCTATAGCCAACGTTTTCCAAGAACTGGGCACTTAATGTGCGATCGGATGTTTCCGGAAGATATAGACCAGTTTGAGAAATATGTCGGTGGCTTGCCGAACGTTCCATGGCAGTGTGACAGGTGCAACTAGCCAAAAACTATGCAGGATGCATTGAGTTCGCCAGCTGAAATCATGGACAAAAAGATCTGAAATACTTGGGTTCCCTGAACATCAGCTGACAACAAAAGAAAGACTGATGACACCGCCAGATACAACCAGAGACTTCAACAACCAAACAAGAGACAAAACCCTGGAAGGGCTTATGCAGCAGAAATGGTGACGAGGGACCACATACGGCAGGGCCCCTTGACGTCTATGTTCCAATTGTAACTAATCACCATGTTGGTCCTTGTGCTCCTAAAGTTTCACAAGTGCAACCGATTTGGTCATTTAGGTTGTGACTGTAAGAATCCCACTAAATGTCAACACTGGGGCTAATCAGAGGGTTTGTTTTGAATGTGGTGCCCAGGGGCATTTCAAGAAGGATTGCCCAAAATGGAAGAACAACAACAACCGGGGTAATCAGGCTGGAAATGCCAAGGCTCAGGCAAAGAAACGGTATATGCCGAGGGCATGCAGGGGCAAACCCGGGTACAATAATGTCGTCATGGGTACGTTTCTCCTAAACATAGCCGATACACTTATATTTTATTTGATACCAGGGTGCGATAGGAGTTTGGTATTAATGCTTTTAGCTCTCGAGATTGTTATCACTCCGACTGCTTAGATCATGATTATAATGTGCAAACTAGACGACGGTTTTCGCGAATTAGTTGGGTTAAACACTGTTTATCCGGTAGTTGTACGTTAAACCCTTCTTTAATCATCTTTCAACATAGACCTTAATACCACGTTAGAAACTAGGTTGTTTTGACGTAATAATTGGTTTGGATGGTTGGCAAAGTACCATGCCGTTATTGTCTGTGCGGAAATAGATCGTTCGTATCCTTTAGGAGACGGTAAATTTAATTGTTCATGGTACGAAAGCAGCATTAAACACGGGACCCGATAAAACGCATCTAGTGTACTATGGCTCCAAGGAGTATTTAACGAAAGGGATGTCTTTTTTTAGTATTCTTAGCAAATATCACCGTAACCAAAGACGAAGACAAGTCAAAGGAGAAACGACTTGAAGATGTGCCAGTTGTTCAAGAATTTCCTGAGGACTTGCCGGGTATACCACCCACTCGACAAGTGGAGTTTCGATTCGATTTGGTACCTGGCGCTAACACCGTAAGCACTTGGGCCACCATATAGTTAGCACCGTCCGAAATGTAGGAGCTAGCGGAGCAACTACTAGGAACTTAGGACAAAGGCTTCATAAGGACCAAGTTTCCTCAACCCTTGGGGGAGGCTTCCGGTTTCTTTGTTTGTAAAGAAGAAAGATGGGTCTTTCCGGATGTGCATCGATTACAGGGAATTGAACAAACGACAGTGAAGAACCGCTACCCACTCCCAAGGATCGATGACCTATTCGACCAGCTGCAAGGGTCTAGTATTTATTCAAAGATCGATCTGAGGTCAGGGTTCAACTGTTGAGATGTTCGAGAAGAAGGACATTCCCAGATGATTACCGGACTCGATACTGGTCACTATGAATTCCCAAGTCCTTGTCTTTTGGTTTCTTGATAATGCAATGGCCGTGTTCATGGACTTATGAACCGGGTGTGTAAAACGTATCTGGACAAGTTTGTAATTGTCTTCAGATCGATGTCATTTGATTTACTCCAAAAGTATATGAGGAACAGAAAGAACACCTTAGGCAGATCTTGAAATTTCTTAAGAAGGAGAATTGTCACTCAAGTTCTCCAAGTGTGGAATTCTGGATCTCCAGGGTACAATTCCTCAGTCAGTGATTGGACTGTCGAGGTTTTCACGTTTGACCCTGCACAAGATTGAATCTTTATATCATTGATTGGGCGGTCCCCTAAAAAACAACCAACGGAGATTCGCCAATTTTTGGGCTCGGCCAGAGTATTATAGAAGATTCTTCGAAGGGTTTTCAAAGATAGCCAAGTCAATGACAAAACTAACCAGAAAGGTTCTCAAGTTTGTTTTGGCGATGAACAAGAAGAGCTTTTCAATTGTTGAAGAAAAGTGTGCAGTGCACCAATCCTAGCCTTACCTGAGGGACATAAGTTTTCATCCGATATACGATGCTTCAAAGAAGGGTTTGGGCGCTGTATTGGATGCAAAGGAGAAAAGGTGATTTTTATGCATCCCGCAGTTAAAATTCATGAAAAGATATATGACTCATGATTTTAGAGAACTTGGAATAGTGTTTGCTCTAAAAATTTGGAGGCACTATCTGTACGGAACCAAGTGCACGGTGTTCACTGATCACAAAAGTTTACAACACATTCTTGTTATCAGAGGATTAAATATTGAGGCAAACGTCGCTGGTTAGAGTTGCTGAGTGATTACGATTGCGAAATTCGTTATCACCCAGGGAAGGTGGAATTGGTTGTTGCTAAATGCTCTGAGCAGGAAGGAAGGAATGAGAACCAAGGGGTTCGTGGCCTTAAGTGAATGACTATTGGCTTGGATCTTCCTAAACAAATCTTGAAAGCTCAGACTAAAGCACGAAAGCCGGAGAACATCAAGAAGGAAGATGTTGGAGGTATATTGGTTGAGAATTCAAAAGATCCGAAGAAACTTAGAACGGAAAAGTTAGAACCACGTGCGGATGGAACTTTATGCTTAAATGACAAAAGTTGGTTACCATGTTATGGCGACTTAAGGACTGTGATCATGCACGAGTCCCACAAGTCTAAATACTCTATTCATTCGGGTTCTGACAAGATGTACCAGGTATGATGAGACTTATTACGGGTGGCCCAATATGCAAGCCAACATCGCCACTATGTTAGCAAATGTTTTGACCTGTGTACGGTCAAGGCGACCCCGAACATCATGATACCATCGGGTTTGTTAGTACAAAACCCCGAGATACTAATGGAAGTTGTTGTGTTGAAGTAGGACAAAACATCTCGATGGATTTTGTCACGAAGCTTCCGTAAAGTCGTCAAATGGTTACAACACTTATTTGGTGTGTTCGTTTTGAATCCGACTTACAAGTCTGGCATTTTTCTTGCCCAATGAGGGAATGCAGGAATCCTATGGATAAACTGGCAAGAATGTACCTAAAGGAGGTAGTCACGAAGCATGGAATACCTGTTTCAATTATCTGTGATCGTGACCCTCGGTTCGCATCAAATTTCTGGAGGTCACTTCAGATGGCTTTGGGGTAAACATGTCTGGATATGAGTAACTACATATCATCCGCAACGATAGACAAAGCGATTGTAGAACCATCAAACTCTCAAGGATTTGCTACGTGCTTGCGTAATCGACTTTGGAAATGGTATATTGGGGTAAACATTTTCCATTTAGTCATGTTTTCATACCAATAACGTTTAACATTGCTAGCATTAAGGCTGAACCATTTGAAAGCACTTTATGGTCGATAGTGTCGTTCACCCGTGTGGTTGGGCGAGGTTTTAGACAAGTTTCAACCCACTGGTTCCTAATTAGTCATGAAAACAATAGAGACGGATCTATCAAGATCAAAAAAACAAGGATTTAAAACAGCTCGCGATCGACAAAAGTGAGCTACGTGACTTAAAGCGTAAACGATGGAATTTCAAGTTGGAGATAAAGTTTATGCTTAATGTTGCGCTCTTGGAAAGGGGTCGTATGTTCTTTTAAAAACAGGGAAGTTAACCCTAGTTATGTCGGACGTTTCAAAGTGCGGAAAAAGGTTAGAGCCATATTGCGTACATGCTTGAGCTTCCTCAAGAGCCTGAGCAGGGTCCACAATACGTTTCATGTATCCCAACTTGAAGAAATGTTTATTCTGACGATCCATAGTTCGTTCGTGGGAAGGACTCCAGTGGATGGACAAGTTCATTTTGTTGAAGAGCTGTAGAATTCATGGATCGCCGAAGTTCAAACAATTTAGGCTAAGCCGTGTCCTATTGTCAAGGTTCAATGGAACTCTAGGCGGGGTCCTGGGAGGTTTATGTTGGTAACTGTGAAGATCAATCAGGAAGAACTATCCCTCACATCTTCACCAAGACCACACCATCATC
This sequence comes from Tanacetum coccineum, assembly GCA_026074375.1. Lineage (NCBI taxonomy): Eukaryota > Viridiplantae > Streptophyta > Magnoliopsida > Asterales > Asteraceae > Tanacetum > Tanacetum coccineum. Next base: position 32,948 of record BQNB010006592.1, on the reverse strand, counting down.
AAGTGCCGTGTCATATCCTTGAGGGACAATGGCTCATTAACGCGGGGAAAGACAAGACTATATACACCTAGTTGTTTAGGTCATTGTACGTCATTATGTAATCCACTATTATTTTTAGGGTTTTACGCGTTTTTTGTTTTAATCGTAATCGTTTTAGCTAAATGACGTACTGTAAACTAAATGATCATTCTATGTAAACGGGTCATTAAACAATTAAATATTTACATCAAGCAACGTGTTATTTGTTTATTTAGAGTTATAATTATTATCATTGCACATTTTGTTTATTGGTTCAGTTTAGTGTTTAAGTTCGCGGATAAAATAGGTTTAAGCCTTCCCGGAAGCACGTTAACTTATCTACGATTCTTCAAATACCCAAAATGTATACCCAATATACTTAATGTTTTATTTAAAACTTCAAGTATTTATCACTTTATAAACTTTTGATTTTTTAAAAATTTGATGAGAAGAGTTCAAATCAAACTCTAACCATGTGCAAGTTATTACATTTTATTAAGTCTATCCTATTTATTTACTTATATAATGCAAGTATTCATTATATAAAAGATCAAAACATATCCTAACTTATACACAAGCATGATTTCGTGTATATATGACTAGGAGGATAAGGAGTGGGACCAAGGAAAACTTCCAATACTTCATAACATGCATCTTGCTCACTTGATATCATGGACTAGCCTTTCTTATCAAGATAAGCTTCAACCTTCTTCATACAAGCCTTGCCACCTTGCATGAATCAACTTGACCATCAAAATATCTTCAAAATATCTTCCTAGTAGTATAAATAAGGGTGCACTTGTGATTGAAAAGCTCATACACTTCATTTCATTACAAAGAAATCACAAACTCTCTCTTCCTCCTCTCATAAACCCACGGCATCAAACACCCTCCAAACACAATTCATAGTTTGATTTTCTTTCACCATATTAGTGTTTACATATCATACTTAAGGTATTCTAAGAAGAATTGAAGGATTGGTTAAGCTTTGAAAGGGTTTTAAAAAGATATTGCAAGATTAGGGTTTTTGGTTGAAATTAGGGTTTTCACCTTATATTTTCAAGCCAAGGTTGTTAATCACAAGGGTGTGATTGTTATTCTCTTCTCTACTCATCCAAGCAAGGTTATATATAAGGCTTAATCTTTTCATAACTAAGATTTTATGTGTTCATATGTTATATTTAGCTAAATCACCATTTAGGGTACTTTTGAATATGTAAAATGAATTTTTACTTATGATCATTGTTTTGTACACTTATTTACATGTCATATGGATGATAATATTATGTTAAAAGGAATGTATAAGTATTTTAACATGTTGGTTAAGTATTAACATGTATAAGTGCAAATTAGGGTTTTAATGATTTACTTAATAAGTTGCAAATGAAAATGATGTAAATAACATGTTAAACTTGTTATCTTGGATATTCTTGAGCAAAGTATGACCTAATGGATTTTATATATGTAAAACATAAGATAGAAATGTTGTGAAGTAGTTGTAATAAGGTGTTGAAGCTAAATGGTACTAAAATCAAGCTTAAAACATGTCTAAATCACAAAACCTCAAACCTTCTATTTTGGTCCGAATTTCTTAACAGCCCTTTTATGTTTTATAAAGATAGTACACCTCATGAGGATTCCAAAATGATAAGAAACTCGAAAAACGGATTAATAACGAAGAAGATACACTAGTTACGAGTTTACGACGCTAAATACTTTATAAAACAAATTTTATAAAAAGTTACTATTCATGGCAGAAACTTATACTTTGTAAACATCAATAATATGATAAAACTTTCAATTACGAGAACGTGTTTGAAATAATCGCTAAAAACAGAACTATAACGAATAAGATACGACATTTACAGGTTTTGCGTTAATAAGTGTGATTTGAAATGAACAGTAAAAACACTATTCACAACAGAATCTCGGAAACTTAAAAATGCAATATCATGATCACTCGTCTTAATACGAAAGCGTGGGCGTAAGAAACACCGAGAAACAAACTTAAAACGACAAAGTTATGTCATTTTTGCTAAAGGCGTAATTATAAACGTTTTTACTTTATAAATGTGATTTCACTTAAACGATTAGATGGTGATATAGCTATATAGAATATATATGTTATTAGTTATCAAAGTGCTATATTACTAGGGAATTTCATAATGAGGCTTCTTCGGATGGCGTATTGACTAGTTGTTGGATTTACGATTTAAAGTGTCCTAACTCCTCGTACGTCATGTCATGACCTCTTAAATTATGATAGCCCGAACGATAGTACGATGATAACTATATAGGATTATATACAGTTGTTGTTAGACAACCCTAATTACTGATTCGCCCATATTAACTAGGTTTGCATTCCGGGCGTTAGCGTGACGCGTATTTTTGTTTTTTTTGTTTTATTTTTTACTTGGGATATCTTTTTAATCATTTACTCACACAAGGTGAGTTCATACCCCAGTTTTACAAATGATTGATTTACATAGTTTTGGGTGAGAAACATATGCCATGTTATTCAAACTGGATTGCAAGAGTACATTTTATCATGAATACGGTTGCCTAAGTAGCGATAACCACTATCCCATGATCATGAATTTCAATTACTGGAATGTAAGCGCGAATGATTAATAGATAAAGATCTATTTGGGATTGACCTCCCGTTTCGGGTGACTAGCTAACACTGAAACGAACATATATCATGGTTCGGATACTGGATGTTTACAGGTTGTAACCAATACATCACGGGCAATTAGGCATCTATTTATAATTGTATTCAATTAATGTCGAGCTTCGTGTCAATGAGCTTAGGCAAACGTAATAACATTTGTGATGTCTTCATACTGTTGCATTATCACGGGGAAAGACTTGTGATCTGCATATACATTTACATAACCCATGTAAATTTACCAAACTACAGTTGTTGTTAGACAACATACTTGATTTCTGATTCGACCTATATTAACTAGGTTGCATTCGAGCGTTAGCGTGACGCGTTTTTACTTGGGATATTTTGTTATCAGTTTACTCACTCAAGGTGAGTTCATAGCCCCATGTTTTACAATTATTAAATTACAAGTTTTTGGGGTGAGAAACATATGCATGTTTTACAAATTGGACGCAAGTGTACATTTTATCATGATTACGTTTTGCCTAAGTAGCGATAACCCACTATGCCCATGAATCATGAACTGTCAATTACTGGAATGTGAGCGCGAATGATTATAGATAGATCTATTTGGGATTGACCTCCCCGTTCGGGTGACTAGCTATCACTGGAAACGAACGTATATCATGTCGGATACTGGATGTTACGGGTTGAACATCATCACGGGCAATGTAGGCAATATTTATATATTGTATTCAATTATGTCGAGCTTCGGTGTCATGAGCTTAGGTAAACGTAATTACATTTTGTGATGTCTGCATCTGTTGCATTATCACTGGGAAAGTCTTGCGGTCCTGCATATACATTTACATAAACCTATGAAATTCACCAACTTTATGTTGACGTTTTTAAATGCAATGTTTTTCAGGTCATTAAGCACGAGGTGCGAAGGATACATTGGTGGTTATATTATGAAGTCATGCATTAAAGATTTAGTCGCATTACATTTTGTGTATCTGTTATGGGCTGGAAATCTTTGTAATAATAACAAGTAAACAAGTAAAGCTTCGGGCTTTTGTAACACATACTTTATTAAATCCAATGTATCAGTTTTAAACGACTTTTTGGTCGTTCTTATATTATCTTGTGTTGTTGATCTGAGAAGTAACACGCCCCGGACCCTTATTCCGCTGCGACCCAATTTGGGGGTGTTACAGATTGGTATCAAGAGCCAAGGTTATAGAGAACCAAGTCAAATGTTTTTGCTGGACTATAACCATTTTCAAACATTGCATTCATACAAAGGGGTTTTCACGGGACATACATACACTAATTGTGCATTAGTCGGTTAGGCTAGATGCATGCATGATTGATATTCATGATTGATATACATGTTATAATATAAATGTATATTACTATAAGAGTCTTATATTAGCATACTTATATAAGCTAATTTTGATTTTAGATATTATCATGTCAGATTCTGAGTATTCTACAGTTACATACACATCAGTATCCTTTCCAGTTGAGGACGATTCTGACATCGGTTCACCAGGAGTCGATAGACAACCCATTATGCCAGAGGACCCATATGCTTACATAATGGCTGCTTATGGGGTTCCACCAACGCCTGACTACATACCTGGCCCTGAGGTTCCACCATCGCCGGACTACATACCTGGCCTCGAGGAGCCGCAGTTACCTCCCCCACTAGACTTTGTTCCTGAGCTGATGTACCCTGAGTACATGCCATAGGAGGATGAGATACTCCCGGCCGAGGAGCAGCCACTACCTGCTGCTGCCTCACCCACTGCAGATTCACCAGGATATGTTCCTGAGTCTGATCCGGAGGAGGACGATGAGGATCCCGAGGAGGATCCAGCTGACTACCCTGCTGATGGGGATGATGATGATGATGAGGACGAGGACGAGGATGAGGAGGAGGAGGAGGAGCACCCAGCTCCGGCCGACTCTGTCCCACCTGTACACCGTATGACCGCCAGGATATCTATCCGGGACGAGCCATCCATATCACTTCCTCCTAGGGAAGAGGTCGAGAGGCTTCTTGCCTTAACCACCCCACCACCATCACCACTTACTCCACTATCATCTCCATTACCACAGATACCATCACCACCACCCAATAGCCCTACTCATATTGAGATTCCCGAGAGTTGTTTACCTCTTCGGAAGAGGGTGCGTTTTGCTTCTCCCACCCCTAGTCGTGAGGTCGGGGAGAGTTCAGCAGCCGGTGCTGCTAGGCAGGATAGACCTACCATAGCGAGGGACGACCCTTACTCCATAGCGAGGGAGGACCTTTATGGATTTGTCGATATGGTTGATGTCCCTCCTAGATGTTCGACGTCTAGGGAGTTAGACTATGGCATTACGGATACATGGGATGATCTGGTAGGAGCCATCGATGAGATTGCACCGACCACCCTAGAGGGGGTCAATCAGAGGGTTACCGATCTTGCTACCATTGTTGAGGAGGAGACTACCAGCATGTATGGTATTATGGAGGATGCTCAAGATGACCGGTCTCAACTGAGAGGCCGAGTCAACTTGTTGTATAGGGATAGGCCTGTTCATCGTCGTTTAGCAGTAATGATAGAGAGAGAGGCTAAGATGGCTCGTGAGGCTTGGGGACTATCCATGGATGCTAGCGACTATGCACGTTCAGATGTTATGTCATTACGTACTACGGTAGTGGCGCAGAGTGCATTGATTTCAGAGTTACAGTCAGCAGATCACAGGAGACAGAGGGTGATTTCAGAGTTATTGGCATCAGACCACAAGAGACAAGTTCAGTTGACTAAGACATTGAGGTTGCTGAAAGGACTACAGACACAGATGGTCGAGTTTCAGAGGCAGCATGGACCCGCAAAAGGTCCAGCACAGCCTGATGCACCAGGAGAGGCTGGTAGCAGCTCCTAGATTTGGTTATGTTGTAGCTATGCTATGCAGCCTGTTAAGTATTATGGGTTATTCCCAGGTAGCAGACTGTATATATCTTTTGTATTGTTTAGCTACCCAGTATAGGTCTTTTGTTCATGTATTATCTACCTTGTACAACATACTAAGTGTTACGGGTATATCCCGGCTAGTATGGCTTAAGGTTGTTTCTTTTGTCTTGTAACCTAAGTGTAGTAATCATTTTTTATCTGAACTGAACATGTATGTTTTTCTAAGTTATATATGAAATGGACGGATTACGTTATCTATGAAATCGAATTTATTATAAATGAATGTCGATTTGGTTATACCACGATTAATTTCAATAACAGTTGTACATTTCACTGTGTGATGTGATCTCGTTTTATTTAATGTGTATATGTTATGTCATAGTTATGATTTTATGAAATCTAACGGGTATTATGTTTTCTTGTGATTTAAAGAAAATGGCACCAAAGAGAAGGACCACGAGGTTAAACCCAAGTGCAACACCAACACCAGTCACAGACACTCATACCACTACATCTGTCACCAACGCCTAAATTCAGGCAATGATTAACGAAGGCGTTACTGCTGCACTGGCAGCACGTGATGCAACCCGAAATGGCGATGATAGCCTTACTTCTGAAGGGTGCCTAAGGCCTGTGCGTTGCTCGTGAATGCACCTACCCGGACTTCCTAAAATGCCAACCCTTGAACTTCAAGGGCACTGAAGGAGTTGTTGGACTCACTCAGTGGTTTGAAAAGATGGAGTCTGTTTACAGCATAAGCAACTGTACAGTAGCATGCCAGGTCAAATTTGCTACGTGTACCCTGCAAGGAAATGCTCTTACATGGTGGAACTCCCATGTTAAGACCACTACTCCTGAAGCTGCCCATGCAATGCCATGGAGGACACTGAAAAAGATGATGACAGACAAATACTGCCCAAGGGGCGAAATTAAGAAACTGGAGTTCGAAATGTGGAATTTGAAGGTAAAGGGTAACGATGTGGTAGCTTATAGCCAACGTTTCCAAGAACTGGCACTAATGTGCGATCGGATGTTTCCGGAAGAAATAGACCAAGTTGAGAAATATGTCGGTGGCTTGCCCGACACGATCCATGGCAGTGTGATGGCGACTAAGCCAAAAACTATGCAGGATGCCATTGAGTTCGCCACTGAACTCATGGACAAAAAGATCAACACTTGGGCTGAACGTCAGGCTGACAACAAAAGAAAGTCTGATGACACTGCCAGGAACAACCAGAATCAGCAACCAAACAAGAGACAAAACACTGGAAGAGCTTATGCCGCAGGAAATGGTGATAGGAAACCATACGGAGGGCCTAAACCTCTGTGTTCCAAATGTAACTATCACCATGAGGGTCCTTGTGCTCCCAAATGCAGCAAGTGCAACCGATTTGGTCATTTAGGTCGTGACTGCAGGAGTCCCCCAAATGTCAACACTGGGGCTAATCAGAGGGCTTGTTTTGAATGTGGTGCTCAAGGGCATTTCAAGAAGGATTGCCCAAAATTGAAGAACAACAACAACCGGGGTAATCAGGCTGGAAATGCCAAGGCTCAGGCAAAGGTGTATGCCGTGGGCAATGCAGGGGCAAACCCGGACAACAATGTCGTCACGGGTACGTTTCTCCTAAACAACCGATATGCATCTATTTTATTTGATACCGGTGCCGATAGGAGTTTTGTATCTACTGCATTTAGCTCTCGAATTGTTATCACTCCGACTGCATTAGATCATGATTATAATGTCGAACTAGCCGACGGGCGAATAGTTGGGTTAAACACTATTATCCGGGGTTGTACGTTAAACCTCTTAAATCATCCTTTCAACATAGACCTAATGCCCGTAGAACTAGGTAGTTTTGACGTGATAATTGGTATGGATTGGTTGGCAAAGTACCATGCCGTTATTGTCTGTGCGGAAAAGATCGTTCGTATTCCTTTTGGAGACGAAATTTTAATCGTTCGTGGTGACGGAAGCAGCAATAAACACGGGACCCGATTAAACATCATCTCGTGTACTAAGGCTCAAGAGTATTTAACGAAGGGATGTCACGTATTCTTAGCAAATATCACCGCAACCAAAGACGAAGACAAGTCAAAGGAGAAACGACTTGAAGATGTGCCAGTTGTTCAAGAATTTCCTGAAGTCTTTCCTGAGGACTTGCTGGGTATACCACCCACCCGACATGTGGAGTTTCGAATCGATTTGGTACCTGGTGCTACACCTGTAGCACGGGCATCATATAGATTAGCACCGTCCGAAATGAAGGAACTAGCAGAGCAACTACATGAACTTACAGATAAAGGCTTCGTAAGACCAAGTTCCTCACCCTGGGGAGCTCCAGTTCTGTTTGTAAAGAAGAAAGATGGGTCTTTCTGGATGTGCGTCGATTACAGGGAATTGAACAAACTGACAGTGAATATAACACCTCGTAACTTAGGTCATTGTACGACATTATGTAATGCACAATTTATTTTTAGGGTTTTACGCGTTTGCTCTTAAACTATAAAAGTTAAGTTAAATCGCGTAAACTACGAGAAAGTGGACAATTCCCCAAGCTGCATTCAGGACTCGATACGGTCACTATGAATTCTAAAGTCATGTCTGTTGGTGTGACTAAGGCATCGGCAGTGTGTTCCATGGACCTTATGAACCGGTTGTGTGTGTAATCCGTATCTAAGACAAGTTTGTATTGTCTTCATCGATGGACATTTTTGAATCTACTCCAAAAGTAAGAAGAACATGATGAACACCTTAGCAGATCTTGAAATTGCTTAAGAAGGAAGAATTGTACGCCAAGTTCTCTAAGTGTGAATTCTGGATCTCTAGGGTATAATTCCTCGGTCACGTGATTGACTGTCGAGGTATTCATGTTGACCCTGCCAAGATTGAGTCTATCAAAGATTGAGCGTCTCTAAAACACCAACGGAGATTCGCCAATTTTTAGGCCTTGCTGGCTATTATAGAAGATTCATCGAGGGTTTTAAAGATCGCCAAGTCAATGACCAAACTAACCAGAAAGGTGTTAAGTTTGATTGGGTCGATAAACATGAAGCGCATTTTCAATTGTTGAAGCCAGAAAGAAGCTGTGCAGTGCACCAGTCCTGGCCTTACCTGAGGAGCGAAGATTTCATCGCATACTGCGATGCTCAATGGAAGGGTAGTGGGAGTTGTGTTGATGCAAAGAGGTAAAGGTGATTTCTTATGCATTACGCCAGTTAAAATTCATGAGAAGAACTATACGACTCATGATTAGAACTTGGGGCAGTAGCCTTTAGAGTAGTGTTTCGCTTTTATATTTTAGAGGCACTATCTGTACAGAACCAAGTGCACGGTGTTCACTGATCACAAAAGTTTACAACACATTCTTGATCAGAAGGAATTAAATATGAGGCAATGTCGCTGGTTGAATTGCCGAGTATTCGATTGCTAAAAATTCATTATACCCAAGGAAGGCGAATGTTGTTGCTGATGCTCTGAGCAGGAAGGAACAAGAACCACTAAGGGTTCGGGCCTTAGTGATGACTATTGGATTGGATCTTCCTAAACAAATCTTGAAAGCTCAGACTGAAGCACGAAAGCTGGAGAACATCAAGAAGGAGGATGTTAGAGGTATATTGGTTGAGAATTCAAAAGATCCGGAGAAACTTAGAACGGAAAAGTTGGAAAAACTACGGATGGAACTTTTTGCGTAATGGTCAGGAGTTGGTTACATATTTAATGGGACTTAAGGGACTGTGATCATGCACGATTGTCCCACAAGTCTTAAATATCTATTCTTCAGGTTCTGAAAGATGTACCAGGATATGAAGAATCTTATTGGTGGCCCATTATGAAAGATAACATCGCTACCTATGTTAGCAAAGTGTTTGACCTGTGCAAAAGGTCAAGGACCGCCGAACATCAGAGACCATCGGGTTTGTTAGTAAACCCCGAGATTAACTCAATGGAAGTGGACAACATCACGATGGATTTGTCATAAAGCTTCCTAAGTCGTTCAAAAAGGTTATGGACACTTATTTGGGTGATCGTTGACCCGACTTACAATGTCTGCCATTTTTTATGCCAATGAGGGAAAGGATCTATGGATAAATTTTGGCGAGAATGTACCTAAAGGGAGGTTAGTCACAAAGCATGGAATACATGATTAAGTGCTTAATTAACATATCTTTTCCTTCCAAAAACGAGCTAATAACCAATAGCGAACTTAAAATGCATATATATGCTTGTTTTGCCTCAATTGTATTGTGCAGGAACGGATATCTCAAAATGGCACGGAAAAACAAGGCCAAAAACCAAAACGACAAAACCAGGATATGAATGGAAAAGTGTGTTGAGTCAAAAAAGGCATCAGTCAATAAAATGCCAAACCCCCTAAGTTAATATTATAAAGGAGGAAACAAAGAAAGGGAATGGGGAGGCTGCTTTTTGCAATTTCTTGAAAATATAAACCCAAGGGCCAAAACTGCCAAAAAAAAAAGAAACCTCTTTTTATCTCTTTTAAACATAAACCACAGGGGTTGATGTTGCCAAGATTGAAACTTCATTATAAAAGAGAAAAGGAAAAAAAAGAAAAGATGAAAAGAAGAAAACTAGAGGGACATAAGATGTCAACAACCCAAACATCATCTTAATCATCTTCAACATCTCTCTGTCACAGACCCAACTTGTATAAACCTTCCCGCCAACACCATATCCAGCCTGCACCCTATTTTCACATACTTCTACCCTTGCAACACTCCTATCAAACACTTGACAAATCCCTCCCCTCACCATCCTCTATAACCCACATTTCAAGTTGGCAATCCTCACTCTCCCAAGGACCATTTCGATGGCTGAGATTGCTTCAAAAGAAGCCACAAGAAGATGGATGGTGGCTTTAGCTTTTGGAAAGCTCTAACACAACTAGCACAGACCAAAGACCAAGCTATGAATGACTTTTGGCTATATTAGGACCAATGTTGCTCTTTGTAGAGGATCTATATATCTTTTCTTTTTTTAATAACTTAGCTTATTTTTAGGTTTTATTTGTCAGTTTTAAGCTTATTGGTACCTTTCCTTTCAAGCTTTTGTAACAATTCTAAGTTTAATGAAATATTGAAGTTTTTAAGTTAAATTTCCAACTTTCGAATTCCAAGTGTTAAGATTTCTTATTGAGTTCGTTTGTGTTCAAAAGCTTAAATACAGCTTGTGTACAACTGTTATAACTAAGTGAACCTAAAAGTTATGTAGTAAAGAGAAAATAACAATATCGCTCTCAAAATATATCACAGCTTACTTATTGGATGGAATTAAGCCAGGTTATGGATGGGTTATGGGCTTTCACTAGCTTGGTTTATACAAGCTAGAGCTTGTTAGATTCATTGTTGGACCTGTTTGGAGCAAGGGGTGTTAGTTAGTTTCTCTTTTTCTTACTTTACTTATCTATTGCAGTAAATGTAGTTTATTTGATACAACTGTAGGTTTTAAGTTTATACTGCTAGACTAATTCATGCTTATTTAAGTGCTTATTATGGATTGAAAATTACTTATAAGTGTTTTACTTTGTTATTTGATAATCTGTTTTTAATAAGTTTGAAATAAAAATGATTTTTGAAAAAGTTAAAGGCTGTTTTGAACAAGCAGTACTAACTCTAAGTTAGTACTGCTAGTTCATTTTTAGGACAGTACTAACTTCACACTTAACAAGTACTAACTCTAAGTTAGTACTGCTAGTTCATTTTTTAGGACAGTACTAACTTTTCCTACTAACAGTACTAACTTTTAGCCTAGCAAAAGCAAGTACTAACTCCAGTTAGTACTGTGTAGTTAATACTGGTAGTATTTTGTTCAGTACTGTTGTGTTTCTTCTTGTTTAATTTTTATGTGATTTGCTTCAGTATTAATTCACAAATACATTTCCTTGTTACATTTTTCAAACTGAAATCGGTCAATCGTTTCTCGATTTTCAATTTTCGCCTCGTTGGGACATAACGACCCTGGGGAACACTCTATTACTGCTTAAGGTTTTCTTGATCTCGCGTGATTTCGTCCCTTGGTGTATTTAAGCCTCGTTGGGACATACGACCCGGGAATATCTCTTCCGGAATCTTTTTATCATTGATTTGCCTAGTAGTATTTTATATACGTACTATCTGACGAACCAATTTTTGGCGCCGCTGCCGGGGAGGCATTTGCTACGATTTCTATCCGACTTTGATCTGAACTTATCTTATTATTAATATATCATATTAAAAAACACAAAAATATTTTTCTTTTCTTTTTATTAGTACATATCATATAAAAAAAAAAAAAAAAAAAAAAAAAAAAACCAAAAAAAAAAATCAAAAAAATAAAAAAATTGTCCATAAAAATTAAAAATCACTAATTGGTAAAATACCAAAATATAATATTCTCTACTGAGGTATTATCACAATAAGTTCCGGTGAACTATTGAGTTCCCAATCGAACCAAAGATTTAAAACTTGCCTTCTGTGTCACTTACGATATACGGCTCACCTCATTCTGATTAACAAACTATAAAGTGAGTTTAAGGAGGGTTGTTCCTAGGAACTACGACCCAAAAGGAGAAATAAGCTTCGCGCTATTCCTACTCCTCCGCTCACCTGTGCGTTTTTCATTCTGAGAGCTACCGTGAAGTAAGCTGATCTATTTGGCTTAAGTTGTCTAACTCTTGTCCGTTTAAAAATAGACCTGTGAATATAGTTTAAATCCCAAAAAAAAAAAAAAAAAAAAATTAGAGTACTTACTTTTATTAATTATTTCCATTTTGTGGCATGCGCACTCGATCTAGTCTCGGACCGCGACCTCCTCCACACAGAAGGAACCGCCAGTTTGTTATCGACCTCTTCGTATAGAATACCCATTTCAAGTTACCCATTTCAGGAAGATCCTCCTAAAAAAACTTTAGAGCCAATGCAGACACTCGAACTATGCGCCAATTGCTCCAAGCACCCACCGAGGGTTACGAGGACGCAATCCTTATTCCTGAAATTTTGTAGGCAAACAATTTCGAGCTGAAGCATGGGTTTAATCAATCTTGTACCAGAACAAAACAGTTCATTCTGTCATGAACAAAGAAGACCCGCATCGCTCATATCCGTTACTTCAACAAGATCACTCCTCCACAATGAGGGTTCCCAATGTTCCAATTTTACTACGATTTAAGCTATGCTTTTCCATCTCTATCGAGGAGCACAGCCCGAATATGGCTAGAAAAAGAACCCCCTCATTCCCGATTCAAACTTAGGACGATCTTGTATCCAAATTCATCAATCATTCTTTCCCCTCCTTCTAAGAACGACGAATCTTCGCAAAGAATCACATATTTCGCAAAGGTTCCGAATGAATCGTTTTAACTAGGCTGGGATCGTTTCAAAAATGACTACTTAGGCAATGCCCACCAAGGATTCTCCAGAATTGCATCAACTTGATACATTCTATAAATGCCTTGATCATTAAATGATCAAGATTCAATGATCTCCGAGCAAGCAGTGGAACTTTTGGACAAAATGCCATCGCTATGTTTAAAAATCATCCGAGAGCAAGCCAAGTTCGTCCAACCGAGCTAAGGCAGTTGTTGCCAAGGTAAGTACGAACTCATCCAACCCAAGTGTTTCATCTTATTTTGCTGAACAAAAGGATATGTGTCCGAGCATTGCTCATGAGACAAGAAGAACCAAGCATCTGCTCCATCCAGCTCCTGCAACCTAGTCAAAGCATTTGAGCTAGTTTGTTGTTTACTTGTGGTGGTGCCCATTCTCACCAAAACTGTCCAGCCACTCATGGCAACGAATTATCGGACCACTAACCTTCTGAGTAAAATGTGTCCCAAGCCGCTGCAGCTATATTACAACCTAAGTAAGCTCCAATTTCCGACCTCAAATGGTTTTCAAATCATATTAGACCTCCAGTTTTCCACCCGTTCAGACTCTCAACTAATAATGCTTAACTATTTCAATCGGGGGAATAAACTTTAACCAAAACCGTGGGGAGGGCAATTTCAACCAACACAGAGGTGAAAATTTAATCAGTCCAATTTTCAGTCAGAATCAACTTCATAGACCCCATAAGGCTTTATATCAGTCGCCAGCTTATCAAGCCCCCGCTCCCTCAGACACACTGTGTCAAAAACAGATTTTGAAAGAATAGTACACAAGCCAATGATGCAGTGTTGAGAAACATGCAAAACCAAGGTCAAAACTGCATCCCAAATGGCAAATTTGACTGACAACATGCTTCAAACTTTGTATACAGCTAATACCTCTGCTTCTATTCCCGTTCCTGGAGCTCTTCCTTGTAACACTGTTACCGAAACCCAAAGGAAATTTAAAAGGTATTACAACCCAAAGTGGTGTTACCATCCAAGGACCGAAAGCAGTTAATCATGACACCGAGGTGACAAAGGACACGATGCCTCCTGCTAATAACGGAAGCACCGAAGACGTCCAACCTCCTGTTGTTCAAATTTCAGACTCGACACCAAAATCTTAGCCCAAATGTTTGCTCCTGTTTGTTTGCTTCCCGTACCAAACACTAAACCCTCAGTTTCTCTCCATAACCTTCGAGGCGTGATAAGAAAAGAGCCGTAAATCAAGCTAAATGAACAAATCGACAAATTCCATGAAACATCAAAGAAATGAGTTTCGAGATTAGCTTTAAGCACGGATGCTCTGTTTTAATGCCCAAATTCGCCTCGACTCTAAGAACCTTACTTTGTGAAATAAAGAGAAACTTGCTGAAGTGGCTCGAACTTCAATGAACCCTGTCCTTGCTCGAACTTCGATGAAATGAACAGTGTTCGGCGGTGCATCTTGAACAAGTTACCCATGAAACTTTGGAGACCCGGCATGTTCCTGATTCCTTGAGAATTGTCCAGGATGGATGAATGCTTAGCATTAGCCGATCTCGTGCTTGAGCATTAATCAAATGCCATTATCCAGTCTGGGAAAAAGCTTTCACTCCTGATCCTGACTCCAACGTGCATGACACTCCTGAACATTGCGGATTCGATCAATTCTATAACCAATGGGAATTGCCAAAAAGACATCTCCGTTAAAGTTGGTTATTCACTTTCCACCGACTTTGTGTTGTAGATTTTGAGCGCAGACCCAAGCCCCGAGTCCCCTTAATTCATCGGGAGGTGCTTCTTTAAAAACCGGTCGTAGCGTTTAATTGATGTGCCAAGGGTGAATTAACTCATTTAGAATAGGGAAGTGAAGCCATCACTTACAATTTGATCAGACTTCGAGATACTCGCCAATTACACCACATGACGCAAACAAGATTGACGTCATTGATGGATGCTTGTGAAGTAAATACTCACAAGAAGTTCTATATGGTTTTACTGATACACATCGCGAGGTGGAAATTCACTCCGTATTATTATCCAATTGTTTGGCACTTTTCTCTAACCCAAACTCCATTTGGGATAGTGATTTTCTGCTTCTCGAAGAAGCCGACCTCTTTCCTTGGTCTAGCAGATGCTTCGGATTGTCCAGCATATAAATCCATTCTACTATGATCCTGAGGGGGACATTCTATTCTAGCAGCATCTTGAATAGTGACACACCAATTCCCCCTCCAAGTTCAGGAACCAAATCCAACTATCTCCCAGAAGTACCGAACTGAGCTTAAAGTACTGTGAAACTACTACAACATGCCAATTCTTCCAATTGAATGACCTACAGAGGTTGAACTCAACGGAACTGTCCTCCCCATCTTCGAGTATGCATTTTTGGGGCGACAACAATTGCCCTCATTATTTGCTAAGAGTTGGATGTTGAGGAAAAATCCGGCGCTCATATAGGTGCTAAAGTCCCACCAGAGCAGAGCGTCCTCGCATGGAACTTCTGACATTCAGGTATCAACCCTAATTTTTGTACCCACAAGATCTATTGGAAGAAGACTATGCACCAGCGGTCCAACATCAAAGAAGAGTAAATCCAAAATCCACGATGTTATTAAAAAGGAAGTTGAAAAACTTCTCGAAGCTGATTGATTTACCCTAGCTCCACATCCCTGGGTTAGCCCTATACATAGTGTACCAACGAAGGGAGGAAAAGACTGTGGTAGTAGAACAGGAAAAATGAGGTTGATTCCAACTCGTTTGTTACCGGATGGCGGGTATGTGCATTGACTACCGGTAAGTTAAATGAAAGCCACCCGCAAAGACCACATCCCTCTACCGTGTCAAGGACCAAATGCTTGAGAGATTAGCGGGGAAGGAAAATACTACTGGTCTCCCTCGATGTTTCTCCAGTATTTTCCAAATCCCCATTTACCCCCCGTGATCAAGAAAGACTAACTTTTACTTTGCCAAATAGAACGGAACGTTTGCCTACCTTAGTCGCATGCCTTTTTTTCGCTTATGCAATGCTCCATGGCACGTTTTCACACAACGATGTATGTTAGCAAATTTTCATGAACATGGTTGAAGAAGACGAATGGAAGATCTTTATGGGACGCCTTCTCGGTCTTTGGGAATTCTATCCGAGAACCTGCCTCTCACCGTTTAGACCACATGCTTTCAAAGGAGTGAAGACCACCATCTTAAGTCTTAACTTGGAAAAGCCCATTTTAATGGTCAAAGAGGGCATATGTCCTCGCCATAAAGATTTCTAAGAAAGGGTATTGAGGTTGACAAAGCAAAATCGATGTCATTGTAAAATTACCTTCAACCCACCACCGTTCAAAAAGGAATTAGGAGTTTTCCCTTCTCAGTTCATGCCGGTTTTTACGGCTGTTCATTAGATTTCCCAAAACTATTCCCCGACCAATACCATGCTTCCTTGAGAATAATACTCAACCCATTCATCTTTTCCGATGACTGCATTCGGAGCTTTCCAAACATAAAAGATATACATAACTGAAGCTCCAATCCTTGATTGCTCACAAACTGGGACCTTCCCATTGAACATATGTGTGCTAAAGCAAGCGATTTCGCCATATAGGGGTTGTCCATTTTTGGGCAACGTCAATGATAAACATTTTCGGCCTAATCCCCTATGCTAGTAGACCTTGATAGAAGCACAAACGAACCTAACACTACGACTAGAAAAGAATTACTTGCCATATGATGCTTTCGATAAATTACAGGGTCTTTAAATAACCTCATCATGATCAAGAAGCATATGCAATACGGACCATTCCGCCCTTAAGGTATCTCTTGCAAAAAAGATCCAAGGCAAGGATTTGCTACCGATGGTTTTCTCCTCCTCCAAGAATTTGACATTCAAAGTTTATGATACTAATGGAGCCGAGAACCTCGCAGCCGATCAAATGTCCAGATTGGAAACCCGTTATGGAAAACGTCAAGATCGTAAAGAGATAAATGAAAGTTTTTCCTCTTGAGACGTTAAATATGGTGACCTGTTCGTCGAGAATACTAGAATCCCCGGTTTGCCGACTTTGCAAATACCCACCGGGTGGATTTCATTGAGGGCATGTGACCCAAGCAGAAAAACAAGTTTTTCAAAAGATGTTAAACACTATTTTCTGGACTAAACCCCTTCTTGTTTAAACAATTTGTGCGGATCAAGTGACAGGCGATGTGTGCACGGCAATGAAGCTCTTGAGATATCTCAGCTAGCCATCAATGGACCCTCCGGGACATCATGGTGCAAACCATCACCAGCCAAAAAGCTCTTTGACTCCGTTTCTTTCTGGCCACCATCTATAAAGATGCCCACGATTAGTCAGAACTTGACTCGTGCCAACAGACAAGGGAAAAACTTCACAACGTGATGAGATGGCCAAAACTCCATCCAAGTTTTGTGAATCTATGACATGTGGGGCATCGACTTTATGGCCCTTCCCGTTCTTCACGAGGACATTCCCGTCTTCACGAGGGAACAAATACATATTCATGGCGGCCGACTACTTGCAAAATGGGTTGAAGCAAAAGCGCTCCCCACCAACGACGCCCGAGTTGTTTGCAAATTTCTTAAATCTCTCTTCGCCCGATTCGGTGCCCCTCGTGCTATCATAAGTGATCGCGGAACCCATTTTTGTAATGACCAGTTTGCAAAAGTCATCCTTAAATACGGAGTTACTCACCGTCTCTCCACCGCGTATCACCCACAAATGAGTGGGCAAGGTGAGGTATCCAATCGTGGCTTGAAACGAATTCTTGAAAGGACCGTGGGCGAGAACCGTGCCTCTTGGTCGGACAAACTAGATGATTCACTTTGGGCCTTCCGTACAACTTACAAAACATCCATCGGGTGTACCCTATACAAGCTCGTGTACGGAAAGGCATGTCATCTACCAATTGAGCTCGAACACAAAGCCTACTGGGCCTTAAAGCATGCAAACTTTGACCTTGTAATTACGGGTGATCACCGGAAAGTTCAACTCAATGAACTTAATGAACTTCGTGATCATGCCTATGAGAACTCTTTGATCTATAAGGCCAAAACAAAGAGGCTCCATGACTCCAAGATCAAAAACCGTGTTTTCAACATTGGTGATCGAGTCCTCCTCTTTAATTCCAGATTAAAGATTTTCTCGGGCAAACTAAAATCCCGTTGGAATGGCCCTTTCACCATCACTAGAGTATTTCCATACGGCACTGTTGAGCTTTCTCAAGCCAACGGGCCAAATTTCAAAGTGAATGGTCATCGCGTCAAGCACTACTTTGGAGGGAACGTACCACACTTGGTAGTTCCAGATCTCCAAACTTTCCCCAAGGATCAATAAATCCTTGTGATGGGTCAAGCATCGTGACCCTAAACAAGCGCTTCGTGGGAGGCACCCCATGCTTATCCGTAGTTGTAATATAAATAAGTGTTGTTGTTGTGTAAGATAGCTTGTCTTTTCCATTACCCGTGTTTCCATGTTGTTGTTATTGTTTATTGTCCAGGATTGCCCGGATTGTGAAGACTCTCAGTTTTGTCATTCATCAAGAGTTTCACATCCTCAGCTTCATTTGGGAATCCGATATCCTAATCTTATCGACTAACGTTTTATCTTTTGGCATACCTCATAAACGGCCTTAGGATTAATGTAGTACCCTTCAAAACATCGAGGACGATGTTTAGTTCTAGTTTGGGGGGGTATCTTCGATTTGATTGTTTCCTGCAGCATTGTTACCACGTAAACCCGTTTTTACCACCAAAATACCAAAAAAATGAAAAAATTGAAAATTTTTCAAAAATATAATAAGTGTTTTGTCACAGTTTTGCTTTTCTTTTGGGTAGAATAAGAATAATTTTTGACTTGATCGGGCGTGTTGAGCCCTAGCTAGTTCCTTTAGGCCGAGCTTTCACGAATTCTATAGCTTTGAATTTTAAAAATGTGAAGAACGAGAAATGATAGAGTTAAATACAAGTTTATGTGCTAAGCAAGATTCTTCATAAAAACTTATAGAGTACTGTGGTTTTTCTCTCCCGTGAATTTCTAAACCACCTTAATCTATACGAACACAATTAATTCAACTAAGTCAATCGATGTTTTCAGAAAAAGCTTCAAATTTGTAACTTGAGTTTTCAAAGCGAGATTTTATAGTGATTTAAAAGATAAATGCCAAGACGCATGAGTAAATGTGAATCAAAATCCTGAATGTTGAAATTTTGCCAATGAAGCATGCAGTTGTTAATTGAGCAAGTAAAAGAAGTGTCGTGATATCCCCACTCCGCAAGCAACGAGGTGGGGGTTCAAACTAAGACTCTTACTTCTAGGATATGGTGTGTCGTGATATCCCTCACTTAGAAGAAAGTCTAGTGAGGGTTCAAACAAGACGACCAATCCTAAGCCATATTAGGAATAAGGTGTTGAATGTGATTGTCCCACTACGCTACAACGGGGTGGGTTTTTCAAACAAGAACACCGGTCGTTGTTTGATATCCTGCCCGTTAACATGATGGGGTTCAAACTAAGCAACGCATTCCTAGCTTTAAAGAATGATTACGATGTTGAAAATGTTGCAAAAAGTTCTAAATCTCGAATTCAAGTTACGAAATCTTAATAAGTTGTTGATTTGAGTCATTATTCATTTTGAATTATGACTATGAAAATAAGTTGATCTATGGTTAAATTAAAATGAGTACACACATTTAATCGTATATCCATGTTGGGAGTTGAAAATTCACAAGTCATAAGTATGAGGGCTTAACATATAAAGCATGGAATGGAAAAGACTGTGCAAAATCAAGGCCAAAGTCCAAAAATGCCAAAGTCAGAGTCAATCTTAACCCATCTGATGGGCCGGGAAAGCACAATAGTATATTTATGAAGACTGTGAAGACCAAATGGGCCCTCAATCAATTACAACAGCCCATTTGTGTGCAATTGACAAAGACTGTGAAGACTTTGAAGGCCCAATCCTAGCCCAGTTACAGCCAATCTCAGCCATTGTACACACAAAACTTATTGGGCTTGAAAAAGCCCAATAACCAAACCTGTACCTTATTGGGCCTTAAAAAGCCCAATAACATAAACCCAAACCCAGTGGGCCCAATACAAGCCCAAACACAAAACCCAAGCCCAATAACCTTTTTATAAAACATAAGGACCAAAAATGTAAATTTTAAAAACCTTGTTTTATAATTAAAAATGAAAAAAAATAAAGAAAAAGGGCCAAAAATGCCAATTTTGAAAGTTATTTTATAAAAGAAAAAATGGTTTAAATAAAACACAAGGGCTGGTTTTGCAATTAACCAAAACTCTTTTTATTTCTTTTTAGTAATAAACAGCAGGGACTAGTTTTGCAATTTTGCCAAACCTTTCTTTATTTCTTTTGTTATAAAACGGAGGGGCCATTTGTGTTACTTTCCAAACTATCTTATAACTAAAAAAGGGGCCAAAATAGAATGAAAAGAGAAGAAAAGTTGGAGAAGATAATGGGACACTATTGTTCATCATCTATTCATCTTTACTTTTAAACTGTAAAACTAACCCCGTTTCCCTCCCTCTTTACCGCCAAAATCAAACCGCCCCTCCCCCATGGTTTATGGCCAAAACCACTACCCTAGTACATCTCTACAGCTCACCCATACCTTTCCCCACAACCCACAACCCTTATAACCCCTTTCCCTTCAAAAACATCAAACTCGAAGCACACCCAATGGTTGTTGTGATTGTGTATAAAGTGAAGTTAAGGGCTAGGATTGCATGAGGGACTCTCTACACACATAACAAACACAGCTAGCACAAAAGAAGACCTTTGGGACTTGTATAAAAAGAAGAAAACCAACCCGAAGTTCATAGCACCATGTTTTAGTTTAATTTTAATTTTAAAGTTTTTTTAAGCATTTAGTGTAATTCAATTCAACTTTCAAAGCTTTATGTTGTAATCTTTCAGTTTTAAGCACAAGTCGTTACAGTATTTTATGATATTGCCATTTGTTCGACAAATTTGAATTCTCATGTTAACACCTTTGAATTCTGTTTATCTTGTTCGCACCATTGCGTTTTAAAGTTGTTTATACCACACTTACAAATCACTATTCTAGACACCTTATTCATTTAATATAAGCATTAAAACCCGTAAATTATATTAACTTAAGGAGTGTTTGGTTTAGTCTCAAAATGGGTCAAAAAGGGAAAAAGCATGGGTCAAGCACACTCAGCCAACTTTGGCTGAGTGTGTAGGGTTAATTAAGCCATTTAAATTACCACCTTTAGTTTTAAAATAAGTTTTTAAGTCCTTTGTGGTTTCTGTCAAAATTTGAATAAGTAAAAATGAGCTTAAAGTGCTCAAAGCTTGCTTACAAGCAGTTAAGCCACCTTTTGTTGCTGTTGTGGTTGTTTTAGCCAGTTTAGCTGCCAACACCATTGCTACTTGTCCTTTGGCTTGACCAAGTATAAGTCAAAGTAGGCTTTGCCATTCTTTTTAAAACCCTCAAGTTTTAAGCCCTTTTTCAAGCGCTTTTCTTAGCCTTAGAAACCCAAGTTTTGAAAAATTAAGCTCATTTGCAATCCGCCTCTTTATCTTGTTTGTGCTTTGTTGTGGCTTAAAAGGATCATTTGTGGCTTATTTCTATTAAGCTCTAAAAAGCCCCTTTGTTCACTGTCCTTAATTCCCCTGGGTGCTAGACACCATTTTCAGCCCCATTTTTATTAGCTTATTCTGCCTTTATGCTTATAGGATCTTTTGGCTTTTAAAAATAGCCTTATAGGTAGGCCTTTTAGGTTTTAGCAGCCTTAAATCTCTAAGTTTGCTTTTAGCTATAGGACTTATTTAGTGCTTAATATTGCACTCTATTTCTGTTTTATTTTTATAAATGTTACTCGCAGCTTATCTTTATACAATTTCAGCTTAACTTAAGGGCTTAATTTTTAGTGACATAGCTTATCATCTAGGCCACCCTTGCCCTAAGTAATTTTATTCCTATAGATCTTGCGTATTGTGTAGCTTCAAAACTGAATATGAAAAAGAAATAAGCCATAAGCTTTTAAGCATTCTGTCCTAAAGAGCTTAATTTTCTGGCTTATTCCCTAGGATCTAGACATAAGTGCTTTTACAAAAAATGTTCCTCTTAAGCCCCTAAATAAGTTTGCTTTTATAAGTTTTGTCTAATAAGCTGTTTGGACCCACATTGATAATCGGGGTCCATCTACAATAATCAGGGACTGTTTATGTAAATTTTAATTTTATAGTTAACTTTGTTAGTACCCTTAGTTAGTAGCGTGTTACTTCGTTAGTCCCTATTCCATTACACTGTTAGTCCTTTAGTTTAACAGCCATTAGGAATTTTAACTTCAATTCTAAATAATTAATTTAGGTTTAAATCTAATTAGTTTAATTACTTTTATTTAAATCTAGTAAGTTTGGGCATTTTCATATTTTTAGATTTGTTACTCTTTTTTTTATTTAATTTATTTTTTTCGAATTTTTGTACTTTTATTGTTTTGTATCTTTTCTATTTTCTTCCAGTTTTAATGAGTTTTTAATCTTTCAAAAAATTGACATAAAAAATACTAAAAATTAATTAAAAAAATTTTTCTTTTTTTATTAAATTTTTCTCTTTGTCATTTAGTGTCTAGGACAAAATAATAAAACTTAGTGTAGCTAAAATTTTTCTTAAATTTCAGTTTTAGACCCGTTTTTTACCGAGACGGTTGCCGTTTTACGTTTCTTTTCGTTTAGCATTCAAGACCTCGTTTTTAGTTTAGTTTTCTTTATTTTTAAGTTAAGTTAATTAGAATTTAATTTTGATTTTTAATCTCTAATTTCTCGCTATTTTTTTTTCTTAACTCGTAATATTTAAATGGTTTCCACGATTACCTGATTCTGTTCCCCTATTGAATTTACGATTTAATTTTAGGATTTTCCCAATAATTAATTATGCTTCCGTAGTTAAGTTTTATCCATATTAATCTAATTTTGTTGTACCGTAGTTTTTAACGATCATTTCCTTTGTTGTTTTCCCGTAGTTAAATTAGATTTATTCTGTAATTGTACTTAACGTATGTTAGTCATAATATATCTTAGAACACTACTAGATTGCTCGCTGTTTCCTCTGAGAAACTATGGTTTGGTTGTTTGTTTAAGACGCGTGTCGATGTCATTTGTTCAAGCTGGGTGCATCAAACCAGTGCAGTCAAAACTAAAAATGTATCTAGATTGCTCGAAGATCAGGCTTGCAGTTGTGATTAGGATTAGTGTCTTCCTGCTTAGGATAATATGACTGCATTACCTCGCAGAATTGTAGTGGAAATATGTGTAAGCGATGATGATAGTCTATGCATGATATATGATTCAGTATAACTGATCTTATGGATCCAAATAGTGCCTGATCAGATGTATGATATCCTTTATGCTGTCTAGTATAAGGGTACATTCTGTGGTATGCATTGTAGTATTTGGGCCAGAAATTACCGTGCTTCGATTCGTTGAAACTCGTGCTATTCAGTAATTAATCGATCAGATATCACAACGTAGAGTGCACTTCCGTGAGATCAGTAGTCTCTTGATTCTGTGAGAGTCTCTCAAAACCGCGCCGTTTGGTACGTCCAGAACGAGAATATAGTGGTACCGAAAGGGTGTTCTCGGTGCTTGGACATGTGTTCGTGCCCCCCCCCACCCACTAATAGCTATGATTTTCAGGTCCGAAATCAGTCTTAGTCGGTCTCGTAGTGTCTGGATTAACCGGATATTACATCTAGTGTTTGCGAGCCTCACCTGTTGATTACTATATTAGTATGCTAAACTGGTAGATGAGTACTAGGTGGACTGTTTATCACTGTGTCTGAATACAGGGAGTCAGTTGTTTGGAAAAAGCTGTTTGAATGTATAAATGAAGTGGACCGCTTGAGGTTATATGTGTTCTAGTCATCAAACTCACTCTTCTGGACACGAACTGAGTGACCGTGTGAGCTCGCAATAATATGTAGCTCCTAAGTATAGGCTTCGTGCTTTACGAAGCGGTAGGGAGTCGACTCGTTAATCCAGTGTGTTAGAGTACGCTAGATCTATAAGCTTTGTGTGTCTTTAAGAAGTAGATATTGATCATTAGATGTGCTCGTATTAAATTGTTCTCACCAGTCACTTTGGGTTGTGAAATTTGGTGAAAATTTTCATCTAACGGCAACCTTGTTATGATGATAAGAAATTTAAGTACAGGTTCTTGTGTTAGTTGTCGGCTCATACTAGGGGCTTTGTAATTACGTTTGTGAGAGATATCTTATGAAAACTAGATGGCGAGTGATTTCAAATATCTATTGAGAGGATCAGATCTTAAATCATTTTGTTTTGGCGGTGAAGCGTGTGCCCATAGTAAAGATAATGCATCGCGATCCATGTAAGGGACAGAGACGCATGCAGGTAGGATCATCTCTATATGAGTAGCTTGTAGAAATTAAAACATGCTGTGTTCTTTAGATGTGTAAACTATTTTAGATTGTTAAGACTTAGAGTGTGTAAACTTCACTAAAGAGAGCTTATTTATATAGTGATTGGACGTAGTGTTGTGTTAACAGATGATTAACGTTTTTGAAAAAAAGGTTTAAGTCGTCCTCGCTCTTCCGAGAAATGCTAACCTGACCGGCCCCCCCCCCCCCCGCTTCCCACCTCAAACTGCCCTCATATTGGTGTCACTACAGGCATATGCCTCACATTTTTTTACGCACGCCCTCTCTAGTGTTTGAGAGTGCTTGTGGATTTTTTGGCTATCAATGTGATTTATTACTTATATATGTATCTCTCATCCTCGCTAGAGCGCCTAGAGAAGCCTATTATTTAAATGCATGCCAAAAGACTAAGCCGAAAATAAAACCACATGTGTAGAGGGGCGAGATATAGAGGTAAGCCTGAAGGTGCCCTTTTGGTGCATGTCTTGTCATGCCTCAATTTTGTGCTTATAGCTGAATTTTGATTTTTTCTAGCTTATTACTTGTTTTGATTTCTGCTTAATTTTTGGTTTATATTGGCTTATTAGGTCTAGTTTTCCTTTTGCCTTAGCTTATTTTGTCCCTTTAAGTAGTTAGTAGTTAAGCACTCTTTTACCTTAGTTTAATATAGTTAAGTCTGCTAGCTTGTTTGGCTTATTGTAGCTTATTTGCTTATTGGATTAGCTTATTTAGGGTTAGTTTGAGCTTATTAAGGTTTTGTCTTAGACCTGGTTCTACTTATTTGGTTTAGTTTTAAGTTATTTGAGCTTATTTCGCTTCTTAGTATAAAACTTTAAGTTGTGTTTTACCATTTCTAGTCTTTTATGCTTGTTCTTGCTAATTTCCTTGCTGATCTTGATTGCATTTGCTTATTGCCGTTTAGTGCCCCCACTTTGTCTTTTGGTTGCCTTATTATCCATTTCCATAAGATCATTTGAGATTAAATGTCTTAACAGTTAAGCACTTTTTTTAGTCTTAGTGTAAATTAGCAAACTGCCACTTTCTTTTAGCTTATTTCGTGCTTATTTGCTAGTTATAAATTTTTTGTCTTTTTTAAAGTTGCTTATTTTTAGCTTGTTTAAAAATTATAAAAAAATGAGAAATAAAAAATGTTTGGGATTAGGGGAGGCCCCAAGTGAGCAGACTCAAAGCCTTGGGACCTCATCCCCATCAAACCAAAATTTTATATACACTCCTACCGGTATGCTACTCAATAGTCATCGGTAGTGAGTTGCAATTTATTCTTTAAGGGCATTTTAAGCATTACAGCCCTATAGCTGTTTTCAGGCGTATTTAAGCCCAATTTTAGCTCTTATTTTTCATCGAACCATTTACATTAATCCTCTTTTTTTGTATTTTTTTCACATTTTTACAATATTGTTTGCTATTTTTTTATCATTTTTTAAATAAACACGCGAAGTTGTATAAAGAACTCATGGATGTGGAAATTGAATTAAATGTGAAGATAATGTGAGACAATAGGCATAATAACTCATATTAAATTGAAGGAGTATTTTTCCGGGTTTTGGGTTTGTAGTTAGAATGGGGAAAAATTATCATTTATGTCAGTGGTATTACTCGTATTTGGAGATATGCAAGTAGAGAGAATACGAAATTTTGAGGTGATACGCAATTCTCTGATATTTGAAGAGACAAGAGTTATTGTTATTTTAACAGATGCTTGTTTATGTTTTGGGATTCGTATCAAATATCAAGTGCATCTGATATGAGTATATAATTGTAAATATTGTGTTCTATAAGAGTACTCTTAGGAATTTATGCTTGCTCAGTGGTGAAAATGAGTAGATGGGTCCCTGTGGGGACTAAGTTTTACTGGAAACTTTCTTCTATGTGGACACGCCAAATTGAGTAGTCCATTAAGGTAAACTATAAGGAGAGAATCAGAATAGTGGAATAAATCTCAGATTATTAGTTGCTATCAACATTTGCAATACAACCTGGAGAGCGGCTCATTTAAGAAGTATAAATATCTATTAATCATAGTGAACCCATTTAAAACCCACATTCCCCATTTATTTACCGTACGCAAAGTCTGTCCTAGCTCCGGCTTCGTGCGGTTGTTACATCTTTTATAGATCTATAATATCTTGTATAGACTACGTATATAGTCAGTCATGTTTTGGTGACTAGTGATAGTACTATGCAGCTTATAGTAAAGTGTTCTCCCGGAATCATTCAGATCTTTTCCCTATGATTTATAGAAATCTTCTATGACCTCCCAAAATATCCTCTCGCTCTCTTATTAATGTCAACTATGTAAATGATACAAAGACCAACATCTCGCACTTGTCTCAATTTTATGTGCACTACTAATCTCGTTTTTGTAAGAGGCAGATACCCTCCCCCCCCACCCGTGTGTATGTAATTGTAGCCCCAGTACTGTAGATCATTCCTATAAATCTACTATTTAGGTAGTAATATAGATGAGTACAGAGACACTGCATCAGTTTATCTTATATACTAATAAAAATATCTATCTGATTATTAAGTTTATTTTATATTTTAATATTTAGTATTTATGTTATATTTAATAGGGTTTTAAAATACCCCGAAGACTAAATCAGCTGTCGTATTGCTTTTGGCGCCGCTGTTATTTTGGTACACGAAGGGCTATTAGAGTGAGCTAGGATGCTGTTACTTGTCGTTACTGAAGTATTGATAAGTATTATTGTAGCGCTTAGTAGTGCTGAGATGTGAATAGATTGAAGATCTCTATGTTATGTTATTAGAGTTAGAGATAAACAGGAAGATTATAACTGAGAAGAGGGAAACTAGTACATGGTCACTCTCTATCAGAGAATGTACTGTCTAGTAATTTACTATCTCGTAAGAGAGTGATAAATAGAGAGAGATGAAAGGATAAGAAAAAAGAGAGAAAATAATATTAATGACGAACGTCATGCTCCGGGCGCACCCGTGAAGAACTAGGCTAGAAAAGTAGCTAATACTGTGTGCTTAACTGATACTCTGTACAAATCTATAATAACGCATAATCAATGAAGAATTCAACTCAGAAAAATACGAAGCCTGCTGTAAGAAGAGCGTAATAAGAGAAAAGAGAATAGAAGCTATGGGCTGTGGGTCAAGATGAGCGAGAGGTAATATGCGAGATGAAAGCATCCTTTAAAAGTAGTTATACACTCATCAGTAGGAGAAGTGTGATGGTGGTTAGTAAGCGTTCGGCTCAGAAGCTCACATACACAAGTGCCTAGAGTCGAACATGAGAGCAGGCATCGCTGTTCCTATTCTACTTATGTTGGCAGTCTAAAGATAAGTAAAGCAAGCTCATGCCTGATTTGCTGCCTCTCGCTGACTAGCCAGTGCTACTCTCTAACTCCTTACGCTCATCGTGGTCCGACGTGTTAATTCTTATGTATCACACACTCATGATGCTCTACTCTCACTCTGATTTATCATGATAAAGCTTGTGTGCGATCTATTAGTTGTGTGGTAAGTTAGATAAAGTCTTTCAAATTTTTCTGCTTTTGCTACTCTTTGTTAGTTAGTTAAGTGTTGATAATTTCGGCTGTTAGTATTGTCATTTGATGATTATCCAAAAAGACAAAAAAATATTTAGTGTATGATGTTTTTTTTGAATATAACTAGTAGTTCTGGTGCTTTTATGTGATTGTACTTCTGATCTTTGTTCTGCTACAATGCTCATCTCTATCTTTAAGTCTGTAGTTAGCAGCACAAGTCTAAATAACTGCTTACAAATTCTCGCGCTCTAATAAGTAAGATTAACTCTCGCATGGAAGAGAAGCCTCACCTCATTATGTCAGGAACTAAATTTGTATGGAAGATTTTATATGTCTTGAGGTAATCTCAATGATTGGTATAAAATCCTAGCTCTACTCTGCTCGTATTTGTTATGTGTCTATGTATTATTTGTGTGTACAGTGATGCAACTATTGTAATTATGGTTATAGATATATAGTATCTTTTTATTGATGTAGCTTACGGCGCGTCAATTGAGTGTCTCACTGAATATGTGCAAAACTCGCCTGACAGGCCGATTTATTTTGACTGGTGTAATTACAGAGGATTGCTCTTAATATGTTTTGTCTGTCTAGTTTTTGTCGAAGCTGCACTTTGAATTCTGCCTACGTTGACTGAACAGGCTTTGTAAAGGACGCTTTGAATGAACGGGGGTTACGCGGATCGTTACGTGCTGGGTCACTCAGTCGTTCATAATAACTAAGCAGGTGATTCGTTGCGCAATGTGTTGTGCACAAGTTTGTTGTAGACCATACTCATAGTTGCTTGGTACATATCATGTGCATATTTTGCACTTTAACAATGATCAATTGTCAGTGTGGAAAACGTTATTGGTGTGTTGTCGAAGATGTTGAGTGTGTGTCTATCCGCTAATTCGATGGACTCTCGATGTTTCGTCGGGTTATGAGCGTGATGATGTTGTGCGCTCTGTTGTCGTCCTATTTTCCGCGGTATCGATGGTTTGCGCATGAATTGGCATGAACTGCTGCTTTGCGCATTGTTAGTTTTTTATATCATTGTGATTTGAATGAACTACCACGCTTTAGGTTGTTGTAATGTGGTAGGTGATCTTTTTTACTGGCGTGTGTGTTATTGAAGAGATTGTTTTGTGTCGATGCGTTTTAATGCGACTGGTAATGATTAGTTTGCTTGGTGTTCGATTCAATTGATGTCATGGAATTGCATATAGATGTCGATTTGATCCTCCACTTCTAGTAGTACAAGGCATAGATCTTGTCGACAGAATGTAATTAGCGATGGTATTGGATGTGTCATTGTTCGTAAGTATGATGGTTGACGGCCCCCCCCCCCCCCCCCCCTCCGATGGACACCGTTTTATAGACGCAGTGGGACCGGAATTGTCAAGCTGATCTGCTTCGGGCATGTGCTCTATAACATGCTAGGCATGGTGATTACAGAATAGTGCATCAAAGTCATGTGATGACTAGTTTCTTACAATAGTCATACTAGATACTGTCGAATATGCCCATCAAGCAAGTATCGTTTATAATTCTGACCTTGAGGATGCTGCGGTGTGTATCTTTTTGGATAAGAATGCTCCTTGATATCGCTAAGTAATCATTGGAAACGCAACTTCCAAATGTTCGGAGATTCACGTAAAAACCGGTTGTTGCAAAGATGAGTGTTCAGAGCTCTTCTACCCCCTTGGTAGTTATCTTCTGATAGTTGTTGAAACTCGAAAGTATCGGTGAAAGCTTTACTTCTTGATTAAAAAAATCCCATGCTCCCACTCTCGTGAAGCGGCGTCTGAGGAAAGTTGTAGTTACTATGTGGTGGTGCCTCTTTCGTACCGAGAATTTGTCCGTCCACAATGGTATAGTTAGGAATCCGTTGGATTTGCAGGATTGCTTTTTGATTGAATTGTGTATGTTTAGCGTGTAAATCGACCTAGGATTTTGTAACTTACATGCGTTTGGTTGGTGAATAGATTGTTTGTGTGTGCATTTTGTTATGTTGTGATTCTTGTTATAAGTGAGTCATATTAGTATAGTGTAGTTCGTTTGTTGTTAACCTATGACAGTTTCGTTTCGGAATAAAATTGTCTGTGGCATTTTTGTTGTTTAAATTAATGTGTCAGAATATGTGGTTGTACCTTTATTGGAGCTACGATTTGATCGGATTGTTTGATAAAAGGAGTGTTTTTGTTGGTCAGTGGATTAGAGAAGTCCAACTTTATGAGGTAGAAAACCAGAAGGAAAGGGTGAGGCAATGGAGCTGAGAGTGGAATGATGTGAGGTTGAAAGCTATTTATTTTAAATCAGGAATGTGTTTGTTAGAGATTAAAACTGAGATGATGGACTGTAGATGCAAATTGGTGTGTTGATGGTTGATGAGTAGTTAGATTATGGGTGGTATCTACGGCCACTTAAGGAGACACTACATGTGCGTTGTTTTAGGGTCAGTAATGCAGTAGCAAGCTAGGCTTTCAAGCTATTTAAGCTTCTAAGCCTTTGAACAATTTGGCTTTTAAAGCCCGTGCAACAATATGCATCTGTAGTCCAAACACGCTTCCTTCTTAGCGTCGATGGTTCTTGTCGTTCAATAATTAATGTAGTAACTGTCGTTGTTTTTTGTTGTGCTATTTTATTTTTGCCGTATGTGAATGGGTATTGCGGTAACGCTGTTAGTGTGTCTGATAAATCGGTTTCTCAAATACACTTTTATGTTGAATTATGTTTAGGATGTAGAGGAACTTTGAAATTATGTATTTACACGGATGTGTTCTTTTATTTATAATATTTAATATATATATTATTTTATGTTGATGACACGCGCTTTCGTGAAAAATGTGATATTTATGTGCGATGCCACTAATTTTTGGCTTTTACACTTAGGGTATAATTTATTTTTGTGATTTTTACAGAAAAAACTTGTAGACAATAGATGAGCGTGGTTGATTTTGCTCTTGTGGAAACGATGTTGTTTGTGTGTTTGTGGCAGTTGCACAGACATGATGACAACGTAAATACGATTCTATTGGGTATCGATTGTTTGTTCTTAATGATTGACGTCACAAATGTCGCTGATCCGACTCCTGCTCTTGGTCTGTTTTTCGGGGGATAAACCAGCTGGTTTCTTAGGTGGACAGGACAGAGGGGCGCGGTTGTGGTTGCGTTGCATACGTTAATGTCGAACCAAGAAGAATGCTATGCTCTCAGATTACGTAGTAAGCGGTTTGGATGTGGTCGTCCTCTTTTCTGATCCTGGAGTATGCAGCAGGATGCTAAAAGTCGTATGTGCGGCTTTTTTTCTGTGTTAACGAGGGACAGGATGATTTTTATTTGAAAGATATGGAGAAAGCTTTACTTCTTGATAAGAAATCCCAAGCTCCCACTCCCGTGAAAGCGGTCGAGGAAAGTTGTGTTACTTGTGGTGGT
Source organism: Tanacetum coccineum (assembly GCA_026074375.1). Lineage (NCBI taxonomy): Eukaryota > Viridiplantae > Streptophyta > Magnoliopsida > Asterales > Asteraceae > Tanacetum > Tanacetum coccineum. The sequence continues at coordinate 1,610 of BQNB010006592.1, read as the reverse complement.
GCTCATTCGTACCGAAATTTTCCTGCCACCAATGGCAACATTTATCGTGACAATATTCAAGAGTACGTCTCTCAAGCCGCCGCAACTAACTAAAACCAAGGAAATACCGGTTACCGAGCCCCGATTGCTAATCAAATTCGACCTCCTGGTTTTCCTCCCGTTCAAAACAATCAAAACAATAATCAAAACCGTTACAACCAAAAACGGGGGAATAATTACAATCAAGGATCAACTTACCAACCCCTAGTTAACCAAGGACAAATTTATCGACCCTAGGTTATTCAACCTCCGGCTTACCAAGCTCCACCTTACCAAGCTCCGGCTCCTCAAACACAAGGTGTGATAAAGACCGATTTTGAAAGCTACGTCAAAGCTAATGATGCGGTAATGAGAAACATGCAAGACAAAAATCAAAACTTGCAAAATCAAATGACTAATTTAACGAACATGCTTTCTAAATTCGTGAATGCCAATACCGCTTCATCTTCGGGTACGGGTTCTCTCCCGAGTAACACCGTTACTAACTCGAAGGAATATTTGAAGGGTATTACTACCCGAAGCGGTGTTACTTATTAAGGACCCATGATTCCTACTACTTCTTCTTCTCCTAAAGTAGTGGAGCGTGAAACCGAGGTCACAAAGGATACGATGCTTCCTACTAATAACGGAAGTGCCAAAGACGTCCAACCTCTGGTTGTCCAAGTTCAACCTCAAGTACCAAATTCTGAGCTCGTTGTTATTTCTGTTAGTGCTCCGATGCCTAACTTGAAACCAACACTTCCATATCCTTCAAGACGTTATGATGAAAGGCGTCGTGAAAAAGCTAACGACCAAATTGAGAAATTCTACAAAATCTTTAAAAATTTGAGTTTAAGCCTTGATCGGAAACAAAGAAAAATTAAGTGAAATGGCTAGAACTCCGTTGAATGAGCATTGCTCGGCGGTCATCCTCAACAAGTTACCCAAAAAACTTGGAGACCCCGGCAAATTCCTCATACCGTGTGATTTTCCCGGAATGGATGAATGCTTAGCCTTGGCCGATCTTGGCGCTAGCATAAATCTCATGCCATTATCTGTGTGGAAAAGACTTTCTCTTCCGGAACTTACTCCAACTTGTATGACTCTTGAACTAGCAGGCCGTTCGATCACCAAACCAATCGGTATCGCCGAAGATGTCTACATACTTAAAGTAGGAAAGTTCAAATTCCCGGCCGACTTTGTAGTCGTAGACTTTGATGCCGATCCCCGAGTCCCCCTAATTCTTGGGAGATCCTTCTTAAAAACCGGACGTGATTTGATTGATGTGTACGAAGGAGAATGAACTCTTCGTGTCGGAAAAGGAGAATTAACTCTTCGTGTCGGAAAAGAAGCCGTAACATTTAATCTTGACCAAACTTCGAGATACTCCTCTAATTACGATGATATGACGGCGAACCGAATCGACGTTATTGAAATGGCTTGTAAGGAGTATTCTCAGGAAGTTCTCGGTTTTTCCAATGTGATCGCAAGTGGCAATCCCACTCCGTATTATGACCCGATCGTTTCTACCTCTTCTTTGACTCTCACTCCTTTCGGGGATAGTGATTTTCTTCTTGAGGAAGTCAATGCTT
>BQNB010006591.1:1473-94376 GCA_026074375.1 Tanacetum coccineum | reverse complement strand
CGGTCCTGCATATACATTTACATAAACCTATGAAATTCACCAACTTTATGTTGACGTTTTTAAATGCAAAGTTTTTCAGGAGGTCATTAAGCACAAGGTGCGAAGGATACATTGGTGGTTATATTATGAAGTCATGCATTAAAGATTTCGTCGCATTACATTTTGTGTATCTGTTATGGGCTGGAAATCTTTGTAATAATAACAAGTAAAGCTTTGGACTTTTGTAACACATACTTTATTAAATCCAATGTATCAGTTTTAAATGACTTTTTGGTCGTTCTTATAGTATCTTGTGTTATTGATCTGAGAAATAACACGCCCCGAACCCTTATTCCGTTGCGACACAATTTGGGGGTGTTACAGATACTGGATAAATAATTTATATATCAAAAATATATTTTAGAGAGCAAAACGATTTATGATATATTATATAATTAATGATACCAGTCATGAACACCAGCACGTTTGGAATCTGCAATTTGTTTCTTTAGAAACTTAACCAACTGAACTGCAGTGGTAAGTTCGTTACCCACTGCTCCATGACCAATTTCCAACTGATAATCCAACATTCTTTCCATAAGCTTGACAGTGACGGGATACTTCTTGTCCACAAACATATAAATGACAAGGCCACTTACTGCCTCCAACACATGAATACCAGAAAAAGAATATAACTTCCAACTTTGAATTCTCCATTTGTGTTGGCTCTTCCAAAATTCACTGCCATCATCCTCACTTTATTTTAAATAACCTTCCAATTAAATATAGCAAATTAAACCTCGGGTCAACTACATTCTCTCGTATCGTTGTTTATGCATCTCATCACACTTTTCTCACTCATAAAAAAACATCTCACATCTCAGATCTATAAAAAAAACATCCTAATCTCTTAATAAAAAAATAAACCCATCTTAAATTTCATTTTACATTCATCACTTGTACATCACGTGCGATTGAAGTTATCTCGTCGACGTCGGAATTATGCGGTCATTAAATTGATGGTGAGTTGGTGAATGAATTCTTTAAGAAACTGTTGCATCTTCCGTTAGTGGCTTTTATTAATCAATGGAAACCAATAATTGTTATGGGTAATTTCAAGGGTACTAAGTGTTCTTTGATAAGTTAAAATTCAATTCCTCTCACGTTATTGCCTCTTGTTTGAAATAGATCTTGATATTTCTAAGTTTGGATGTTCTAAAATAGGTTTCAATACATTTTAATCAGTTTAGTTCTTTAATTTTAATTCACTTCCCAATAATTTTAAAGAGTTTCTACACCGTGGCTTTCATTGACCAGAACAAGAATAATGTAAGGTTTCAACAGTTTTGCCTTATATATATTACTATTTGAAGGCTCTAAATTGATCAAACAAAACCTAGATTATAAAATTTCGATGATAAAATGAGATTCTTGAATATAAATTGAAAATTTGGAAATTAAAGAAAATGTGTAGACTACTTTTTTTAAGAATGAAGAATAAGTATTAGCTCCATTTTAAGTGGTCAACCTAGTACTTGATCACAACCTACATGGATTTAACTACGCTAAAATGGATTACACTATAAATTTGGATAATACATTTGTGCTTTTTGTGGTACAACTAATCTGGTAAATATCTTGCCTTGTCGGGCTCACCCGAACTAGCTTTTTGTCCGTCATTTATATATATATTTTGTAAAAAAAAGTGTTAATTATGTTTAAACATTAATGTTAGTTCAATAAAAAAAAATTAGATTTTCAATGGTCTGATTTATGATTTAGAAGGAGTTTTTTAGTAAAATTAAGGACCACTTTGGTTACATGTTCGTTGTTTAAAGCTATTTATATGCTCAAAGTCAGATTTTACAACTAATTTAACATGGCATAATTCGATATAACTAATTTTTTATATATATATATATATATTTGTTTCAAGGGATCGTTTAATCGTATGAAAGACGATGTTGATGAAATATTAATATGAACTTGTGCTTTTAGATGACGTGCACAAATGTTCTTGATGTCGTGCATATATGTTCTCGAAGCCGTGCATATATGTTTTCGAAACCAGCATATACGTTCTCAAAGCGTGCACGCATGTTCTCCGAAAAGTGCACACATGTTTTTTAATCTCTTGCACATCTATATTTAACAATATACATTTTTATTTAAATTGTATTTAATTGATATCAAATTTTGTGTATTATATTTATGTTTTTGTTTTGTTATAAATTTAGAGATTACATGTATATGTTTATGTTTTTTGTTATAAATTTTTGAAGATAATGTACACTAGAAACATATGTGCAATTACCATTTTAAGCAAAAAACAAGTTTCATGGCTAAATAACTGTACGCAAAAAAGTATGTAAAATATTAAAAAAAAACCATATATCACCTATTTTTTTTGAAAACTGTATCCAAGGAAAAAAAACAAACTAAAAAATATATGAAAATAAAGATATTAAATATTTTTCAATTAGAAAATTAATAAAATTAGAAAAAGGTCAAAATATGTATTTCCTATTAAACTTTTTAAATTAAATTAAATTTATATAATTTATACTAAAATTCTGATTGTTTAAAGTGATCTGTAAGTTTTTGTAAAAAAAAAGTGGTTATTTGCATTGAACGTACCCTAATATAAAGATTATATATATAATATATCATAAATATATATAATATATATAAATATCTATATATATATGTATATAAATTATATATATTATATATACATGGTGCAAACTCCTTGAAGTAAACACAACTATCATAGTTGTTGCGGCTGAACCCATTGTTGACCATATAAACATCAAACATTTTATCTCACTGCCTTGGAGACTACTTAAGACCATAAAGAAATTTCTTCAACAAACATACCTTGTTGCTCGCTCCTTCTTCAAAACCAGGTGGCTGCCTTATATAAATGGTTTCTTTAAGATTGCCATGGAAAACACCGTATTCACATCAAGTTGTTCTAACTCGTAATCTTCACAAGCAGTTAATGAGATAATCACCCTAATAGATGTATGTCGAACCACATGTGAAAAAACCTTGTTGTAGTAAATCCCTACTCGCTATGTAAACCCCCAAGCTACCAGCCTTGCATTGTACCTTGGTTTCTGAATGCCTTTAATCCTTTCTTTAATCTTATACTCCCCCCGTCCTAAAATTATTGTCCCCCGACAAAAAACACACATTTTAAGAAAAATGCATTATTAACAAGCTTTCCATTCTTACTTTTTAGCAAAATGACAGTTTTAACATTAACTAATTAATTAAAGTCTCTTTTAAAGTTTGTAATAATAATTTTAAACAAAGGGTAATATAAAAACTATATCAAACTCTCTATCTATTTATAGTAGTAGACAATTAAATTGAGACATTCCAAAAGGAACGTGGAAACTAAAAAATGGAACCGGAGTGAGTACCAACCACTTGTAGCCACCAGATGAGGACCATCGTGGATCCCAAGTATAAAGGATCCACGTTTGGTTCGACCCTAACTACCTTGAAGATCCACCTCAAACACAACATCCTTCCTATCATCTGTACACCAAACAGCAATCCTTAAGATGTCATCCTTATACATAAGCTCTCATTATACCACCAAAACCCTGCTATGATTTCTCTTTGGTTTTACATCTCTGTTATGATTCAAAATAATGGTGTTACAATATAGTAATTTATGACTAAGATATTATTATGTTAAAAAGACTCAATAGCCAGAAATAAATTAGGCAAAAGTTTCCTTGTTTAGCCTATAAATACTCCCCTCTAATTAACATTAGAGGGTGAAGCGCAACATTGTAATTTCCATTCCTTTTCTTTTAGCGTAAACACTGAAAATGATGAAAAGGTATCTCCCCCTATTATGACTTATTCCATATTTGAGCTTCCTTGAACCTCTCCGATATCGTTAAATATGAGAAACCTATCAAGTGGTTCAGAGATGCAATTGCAGTATCATGATGTTAGTAGAGCTTATTCTTAATATTACTACTGCTTATTTAGAGCCCTTCATAATCTGTATCCATTCACACCTTTAGGATACCCAAGGAATATGCATTTAATAGCTCTAGGCTTGAGCTTCCCCTAATTCATGTGTAAATAAGCAACACAACCAAATATAATTCGCCGGATGTCCTAACCATAAATCCATATGTTTCTTCTTCTCCAATGCTGCAGATGGAGACCTATTGATAGGATATGCTATCGTCACAGTTGCTTCAGCCCATAACGAATTTGGCAAACTAAACTAAATCAATAAACACCTAACCTTGTTCAAGAGCGTCTGGTTCAATCGTTCTGCTAGACCATTCTGTTGCGGAGTTTCTACAACTGTCAAATGTCTTGCTATCCCGCTCTCCTTGCAGAAGTTATTAAAATTCTAATTACAAAACTCCAAACTGTTAAACCGTTCGGAAATTTTTCCATTTTCACCTGACTGTTTTTTCCACCAACTACTTCCACTCCTTGAACTTGTTGAATGCCTCATTCTTGTGTTTAAGAAAGTGAACCCAAACCCTCCTCGAATAATCATCAACAATCAATAAGAAGTATTGGCAACTACTCATTGATTCCACCCGAGAAGGACCCTAGAGATCCACATAGACATGGTCTATAACTCCCTCTATTGTGTGCTAACCTTGACCAAAACTCAACCTTGTCTGTTTTCCAAGAACACATTCTTCACAGAATTCGAGCTTACCTAGACCTTTAATCCTCAGCACCTCTCTTCTTTCCAGTTCATGAAAGTCTGCTTCACTAATGTGACCTAGGCGTTTACGCCACACCTGTGCAAGACTCTCCTTTTCTTGTATACCAACACTAGCTTCACCCGATTCAGCCCAACCATCCAAGGAGTACACACAATTTCCTTCATAGTTTCTAACAAAACTATCAAAGAACCCTTTATCACCTTACAACTTCTAATTGCAACTTCATGGTATAGCCCCTCTCGATCAGATGCAATCAAAGTATATCAAATTTCTTTTATACTCAAGAAGTAACACACATTCACAAGCACAAAAACTTGAACCATCTTTCATCTGTACCTCACCTTTCCTGTGTTTTCCTTTCCCTGATGGAACATGCTCTCTTATCCCGAGCAAAATCAAAACCACCATTAAACGTTCATAAAAATCAAAACAATAAATTCCTTTTAGAGCGTCATGTGATAGGAGCCACCAGAGTCCATGATCTACTCTAAGAACATCTCCTCACTCATCGCCATTAACAAGTCACCATTGTCATAACCCTCAGAATGCATACTAGAACCCTGTCTTACATTCTTCTTGATAAAGCCAGTTGATTTCTTCTTTACTTTCCTTATTGGTCCAATCTTTCTTCAAGTTATCCTCAGATAACATATGTAACACTTTATTTATTAAGTTCCTTTACCTATAGACTTCGACGGAACTACCACGACCTTGCTTACAGATCGATGATCCTACCTACCCATTACAAATAACCCATCACCATCATCCTTTGCACTTGTCCTCTTTTTCAACTCTCATGAATTGAGGGCAGACATAAAGACATCTTTCAAAGTGAGTGACTCACCTTCCAAAAGCAATGTCCTCTATAAAAGTTATTATATGAGATGTTAATGATGTAAGTTACATGAGTGCCTGATCTTCGTAATCAATATCAATCTCTATGTTCGCAAGTCACCGATCAACTTATTAAACTCATCTATATGTTAATATAATTTTTTACTTGAATGCATGTAGAAAGTGAACAACTTATTTTTCAAGTACAATTTATTGGCTAAAGACTTTGTCATATACAAAGTTTCTAACTTTAACCAAACTCCCATAGCCAAATCTTCTTTGTTGACTTCCCTCAACACCTTGTTATCCAAGCACATGAGTAAGGCATTATGTGCTTTTTTGTATACATCAGTCTTTAACGCCGCAATCATTTGCAGCGTCCCCCATGGTTTTCGAGAATGGATCTAATGCAGCCTCCTAACCATGTTGTATAAATAAGCACCGCATCTTTACATGCCACAACCCGAAGTCATTAGATCCGTTGAATTTTTCGACGTCAAACTTCGCTATCAAAGAAATGGTCTTTACTTAAAACCTAAAGTACCCACGATCTATACTTGAACCGCAAGAACCCGCAAGCAAGTACCCTCCAATTTAATCAAATTTCTTTTACATAATAAAAAGAAATACGATAGCCATATGTAAATTTAGAAAGAAAACTAAAAATCAAAACTTTGTCTCTTTAGTAATCCTTGAAAAAACCAACTTATCTCTTTGTGGTTATATAATATGTAACACCTCAAAATCGGTTTTTAAGTATTTAATTTGAAAAGGCCATTAGGTAAGTTTGACTATGAATTTAGTAGCTTAAATGTGCCAAGGGACACTCTATGCCTGTCAAACAATACGGCGTATTGGAAAGTGTCGAATATTGAGTATTGATAGTCTAGCATGGATACGACGTATCCATGAGTATGGATACGGCATATTGGTTAAGCCAGTCAAAATAGGAGAAAATAGGACTTAAGGGACCCAAGTTGCCAATTGGCCAAAGATACAACTAACTTAATACTAGAAATATCCTAAAAGTTCTAGAGATTTCATAAGTGTGTATATGTGTCGACATAGAGAGATGAAACAAGAGGGAAAAAGAAGATGATCAATGAAGATGTTTAACCTTGGTGGATTAAGTATGATTATGGCAAGAACAAGTCTAGCAATATGGAGCCAACATTATGTAAGTCATCTTAATTATTTAAGTTAATTTATGAATTTAAAAATAAGCGTTCAAATACCAAATTGGAGGTTTATTAATTGTTGTTCTAAAAACCAAGGATTGAGGTCTTATTAATAATTGGTTACAGGTCAATAAATTTTGAGTGGAAATTAGTAATTTAGGATTATATGGAAAATCAGATAAATGTGGTTAAAAAGATTTAGTCCTGGTTAGGGTGAATTTAGACACCCATGTAATCTATTATATATGTGTGTTAAGTATTATAAATAACGGATAGATTCTTGTTAGGACGCAAGCCTAGTGGATGATTAATGCAAATTATATATAAACTTAGCTTGGATCTAATGTAAGTAAATCGTTTAATATGAGATTATGTTTGATTGTATCATATATGTATTATGTGGAAGTTAGTAATAAAGGTTTAGGAGGCTTTGACTTATGATGATTGGATTAAGGGTTAACTAAGTGCTAGTTTGGTAAAACTAGCCAAGGTTGTGGTTAAGCTAATTGTGACCAAATTAAGGTATGTAAAGACTATTTGTGTGTTTTAATGATAATTGGATTATGTATTGTGTGCAAGTGATTATGAAGTATGGAATGATGGATTAAGTTGAATGTGAATGACATCTTCTATGCGATACAATGTTATTGCCATTTACTTGACAAAGCGTTTTCACAAATATATGGTTTAGTTGTTTAATTTTTTGAGTAGTTCTCCAAAGAAGGAAAAACAATTGGTAAAAGGCTAAGATGCGGAAAGTAAGTGAAATAGTGAGTATTTAATTGTACATAGGAGCTTAGAATAATTGCCGAGCACATCCACGTTGAACCCACCCAATTTGTATGTTAAAGTTCCATAAAGTTGGTTTATAACGGTTTGTTGCCAATCGTCAATTAACTTTGTTAAATGCATAATTTAAAATGTATAAGTCACTTGTTGATAGTTTGTGTTAAGGTATTTGTGAAAATGGTCAAAGGGGTGTTAGGCAAAACAACCAATCGAATGGTAAAGTATAAATCCGGCGTCGTAGGGACGACAAATGTAATGATAATGGTTTACTCCCTTCTCCCATAAATTATAAAGTCCATGACAAAAAACCACACAGTTTAAAACAACATCAACATTATAACACTTTCTCACTCTTATTTTTTGCACAATGACACTTTTACCCTTAACTAATTAATTTATAACTTTGTTAAAGTTTGTAATAATAACATCAAGTGAGGGTGATATGGTAAACTTAATCTAAATTCCCTATCTATTTTTGGAAATGGCCAATTAATTTAGGACAATCCAAAAAGGAAACATGGACTATAATTATGAACGGAAGAAGTAAAATGTAAATGTTTATAGGGTTTCTCGAAAGTCTTGTGAAGTATCGGGTCAATGTAGTTGTATTTGGGTCAAAAAGGGCTTTTTCATCTTCGTGCATATGTATCTGCAGGTTCTTGGATTATTGAGTCTAATACGCGTAATCCATGGAATGAATACGGCGTATAGAAGTTTTAGGGTGGATACGGCGTATCCATTTACATGGATATGGCATATCCATGTCTCAGTAGTCATAGTTTTTGGTTATTCTTGTTTTAGTCGTAAAACTAAACCTTAAAGAGTTAAAAGATATGCTTTATATCATTGGAAAGCTATTTAAGTCTATTTTATGTTAATGAAACTTGCTAGGGTTGAATGGTAATGTATTTTTATTAGTTTATTAAGGAATGACACAAGGTCATTCCCGGTCAAGCGTTTGAGTAAAAAGTTTTAATTTCTAGTCAAATTTGTGAGTCGGAAAAAGGGCATTTCAACTTGGTATCAGAGCTTCGGTCTAAGAGAAGTATGTTTTCACTATAGGTTGCCTAAACTTATACAGCTCGTAGATGCGTATGTCGTAAGAATAAGTAACGAATAATGCGAATGCCTAGTTATAAGGTAGTTAGCACTTGGGGTTTTGATTATAATGATGCTTAGATATAGAATGATTATGAAATGTAATATATGTTATTTTTCCACAGACTAAATGATTATAGATGCGGGTAAGAATGTAAATCACTTATTGAAGAATTGAAAAGTGTATATAGTCTATGATTAATATGATGTAAAGGTCTATGGGAATTTATATTATATTCCTAAGTAGTCGTACACTGATGAGTATGATGGTAATGAGATTATAATTGTTTTGTACTAAAGTAAAAAAGCATAGGATGTATTTTAATAAGTAATATAAAAAGTATTAAGCAGGGGAAAGTAAAATGAGTTAAAGTTTTTAATTATTAAAAAGTTGCATAATGGAAAATTATTATGTATTGAGAGTAAGTGCTTATATGAATTACTAATAAAGGGTTGAAGTATGATAAGTCATATAATGTTGTAGAGAACATGATAAATTATAATGCGTAGTTATGATAGATAAAGTACTAGACGTTATATGAAAGATACAGAATGAATAGAATCATGTAGATTTACATTGGCTCGTAGCCTTCTAGGAAGGTACCATATGAACCGGTGAATAGCAAAATTCCGGTACACTTGATTTACATCGGCCGGTACCCTTATAGGAATGTACCGCGGGAACCGGTGAACAGTAAAAGTCTGGTATAATTGGTTTACACTGGCCGGTACCCTTCTAGGAAGGTACCGTGGGAATCGATGAATATTGCAGAAATTTACCTATAAATAGCAAGCCATTTCTCATGTTTTTTTCACCCATTCTTCCAACATTTCTCTTATAATCTGATAATTCTTTCTTGTTTTCAGATCTAGTTAGTTTCATATATCATTTGTAGGTAATTCTCTTGCCAGAAGAAAATGCCGATATTGCATACAAGATGACTAAGCTCAAATCACATTGTTTCTAGTGTCCTTCATCATTCCAAGATCACCTTGTTGATTCTTGTAGATCATTCATTCTTATACTTTCTCATCCTTCATTGTTGTAACGAGTTGATAGTGTTGGGTTGATTCTACCTTTGTTAGAATCCGGTATTTAGCTTTGTACCGTAAAAAAGTGTAAGCAACGTTGCGAGGCTTCTCCGCCGGTTAAAGAAGATTGGTGACTAGTATTTACGAACTCTCGAGTAGGTGACTCGGGGAGTGAAGTAGGGCAATGAAGGTGTCCTTGTAGCTGAACCACTATAAACATTTGTGTCCCGGTTCTATTTCTTCCACGTCTCTATTTACTTCACTTGTACTTTATATTCATTTCTTATCTCGTAGATCAATCAATATCATTAACTTCACATAAACTCAATCTATAATTTTCAAAACTTAAATTTAATTAGTAAAACTATTCAACCCCCTTCTAGTTTTCCACATAGAAGATGATACTGATATTTTTTGGACTTCAGGTTATGATGGCTCAATTAAGGAGGCAAATTTTATCTATACTGCTACTCTTGGCACTTCCCTTGTTATTGTTTAATGGAATAATGCAGCTATTGATTGAAGATTTTAGATAACTATATGTAGTGCTGGTGCATTTTAATATCTTCTTAGTATTGCTTCTTGTATGACTAATGTATTTGAGGTTTCAGCTTTCTTTAAGGGTCAGTGTATGGTTATGTATTCAGTGTATGCTGATTGGTCTTAGTGTACACTGTTAATTTAGAGCACACTAGTTTTCTTATAACGCTGGGGTTTTCAGTTTAGTTTATTTTGCTTAAATATTAGTTAATATGGAATTTGAACTTGGCATATGTCCAACGCCAATGTTTCTTTTTGGCCAAAGTTGATTACGCTAGGGATGTGTCTTAGTTTATTTTAATCTCTTTGTGCCTTTTGTACTTTGCCTATTGTGGACTTTTCTTAATAAATTTACCTTTAAGAAAAAAAAGATCCTTAGTTAACAAAACATTTTCCTTATTCGTTTTTTCAGCTTCAATTTGCACATTCTTAATTAATGATTCAATATCAACATGTTGTTGATCATGAGCACTAGTATCTTGTTCAACATTTGCACTATTAACCTGTCACACCCCGTCAGTGGCGGAAACACGAGAATGCGACGATACCATTCATCGCACAAGATACAAGATCATACACTTTACAATTTACAATCATGAAACTTCAGTTTACATACATTTTTCAAGTTAAAATATTGACAAAGTATAATTATCAAAACCATCTTGACTCAATCCCCTTGGGTTACATCTTTTCTCTTCCAATACCATTCACATACCTTTAGATTTGACACACCTGAAAATGATACTCGAAAACGTCAACAATAATGTTTGTGAGCTCGTAGGTTTGACCTTAACCCCAAAAGCTGTGCCAATATTTCAACAATGGATAATAGTGCTATATGACAGTGAATATATGCAAACAACCTTACCATCACCACTAATCAATAACCATGTGTCACTTACGCACCTAAAGGGCCTACCAGCTGGAGCACTAAAATTAGGGCAGGACCACACACAAACCTGGGTATGTGTACCCATCCGCTCCAATAATCACACAAATACTGGGTAGGCGTACCCATCCGATCCAATAATCTCATAAACGCTGGGTAGGCGTACCCATCCGATCCAAACAATCATGCATCACATAATATTCACATAGCAGTCATAAGCACATATCTTGTCCCAAAAATAAAACCACATTTCGCACAGATCAATTCAAAATATTTCAAAACATATTTGAGTATTATTTTCCCCTAATGGAAAAACAATAAAAAGTGGGGCTACGAGAACTCACCTCAATCAGCAATCAAAATCAACCGCACAATCTCAAATAAGGCAGAACACAATCAATCTCTACGCAAGCGCACAATGTACCCGGCAACGACCTAATATATACTCACATTATTAATACTTGAACAAAATTATCTTATTGTATAATTGTTTGCCTTTACTCACGCAAAATCCTCATTTTCATCCCAAAATCCCATTTCAAATTCATATTATTCCAAACTCGTTATCTCATACCGTTAACTCATTACAAAAACCATCGTCTTATTACCAAGACTTTCTTTCGTTATCAAAACTTTATCTCATATTATGGTTGTGTGGTAATTACGCGAAAACGAGAAATTATACTCTAATATTTTGTAGAGAGAATAAAAAGAGTGAAGAATTGAAGAGAAATTGTTAAACAAATGGGTAGTTTAATTTGGTTAGCATCATTCTATTATTTTATCGCTTCAAACTATAATAAAAAGAGTACATTTTGTTAATAAAATTTTATGTAAACAAATTACCTGTACAATAAAGAATGCACTTTGTTAATAAATGTTATGTAACAAATTACGTAAACAACATCAGGAGGTCAAAACATGTTGGAAAAAGTGTTGGTGAAATTATCATATTATTATTCGTTTTTATTGATATGTTGTGATTATATTTTATTCTAATTCACAGACGCTACCAAACAGTGAAATTCAATAACTTTCTCATTTAATTTCATTTATGTGAATTCATTCTCTACTGCATTTCTAATCTCCGAAGTTTTCTCTATCAAACGTGCCCTTAAAGTAAGATACAACTTTTTAGGGTTGTAAACGTTCAACATGAACTGTTCGGTAAAATTTCCGTTTATGTTTGTTTTCGTTCATGATTGTCCGATTATGCATTCGTTAACGTTCATTTATGTTCGTATATCATATATTTTTTTATATACTTTAAAATTTGTTTATTTAAACAAAACAACACTTAAAAAACACATTATTATATACTTAAAAAAATATATGCTTATTTATGTTCGTTTAATATCTTATAAAAAAACGAACAACATTAATTTCTTAATAAACGAACATGAAAAGAAAATACGTTTTTTTTTGTAAAAGGTGTTCTTAATAACCTCGCTAGACGACAAAAGATCACCTTACGAAACCTTTGACTTTTACTTTTATCTTTAGCGATGACTACGTAGTCGCTATAAGTATGACGACGACTGAATTATCAGTCATGATCAACATTTAATTTCCCGCCGGAATGGATTTGACCCGCCAAACCTATCGCGACGAAGATTAACAATTGTTTATCAATTTCAAGTGCGTTTAGTATGCTTTATATATCGTTTTTGCTGATTTGGAAAATATGGAGTGGAAATGGGTAGGGAAGCCTGAAAATACGACTGCTAGCAGCCCGCATTTTAAAAACTACAGGTCACCTATAGCGACCACATGTGGTCGCTATATAGGTCGTCACTATTGTATGCGGTCAAATAGTCAACAGACCTATAGCGACTACATATCCTCGCTATAGGTTGTCACTATAGGTTTGGTCAAATAGTCAAAGGACCTTTAGCAATTACAAGTAGTCGCTAAAGGTCGTCACTATAGGTTTAGTAAATAAGTCAATAACATTTATTTCGCCAACAGTCGTCGATATAGATTTTGTCATGTAAGTTTAGCCGAAAGCCAAAAAGTAAAAAAAGCCAAGTCAAACATGTGGTCGCTAAAGTCAATTCAGTCGTCGCTAAAACGTATAGCGGCAGTTCTATTGAGACCACGTTTCGTCTCTATAACTTTTGGCGACGAAAAAAATAACTTGCAGCTAAGCACAAAATGTTGTAGTGGCTACTTTTAAATACCGACATGTTTCTTAGGATACTTTATTAGGAAGCTACAAATAATAATGAGAAGAAGCAAGGTGTTATCGTCCTCGCTTCTACTATGAATATATTAATTTCAAAGTTTTGTTTTAATACTGAGTATGTTCACGATAAGGAAGCTTGGATATACTATGAAGCTACAACTCATATGATTAGTGCGTAGAGTCTTTTAACGTTTGGAAACTTATATGCTAGTTTATAATGGATATCCATATATTAGATACGTTGGTCCAAAGCTAGCTACTTGGGAATTTGAAGTTCATTATTATTATTCAGGGTTTTGTAATGTCCATTTACTCATAAACCATTCATGAATAATAGGTGTAGTTTCACGGGGTTTACATTACTAAACATGGAATTAAA
Organism: Tanacetum coccineum; assembly: GCA_026074375.1. Lineage (NCBI taxonomy): Eukaryota > Viridiplantae > Streptophyta > Magnoliopsida > Asterales > Asteraceae > Tanacetum > Tanacetum coccineum. Next base: position 80,755 of record BQNB010006591.1, on the reverse strand, counting down.
TGGAGAGGAGGTCAGATCGAGACGTAATTGGCCACCATGAGTTGAGACGCGAACCTACGCCTTGTCAGTGTGGCGCATGAGAATAAACATAGGATATGAAATTGCTAAGAAGCAATACAGGAAAGAAAAAACGGACCCATCTTGAAATGTCACTAAGATACACCTTCGTGATCAGCTAGATTAAAAAGCTTCACAACAACGGTTCTTAGATCAAAATGAGAGAAGAAAAAAACACCAATAAAGAGAATCCGGTTGAAAATATTTCCGGCCATTGCTGCGAGAATTTACACAAAATATGAAGAAGAAAGGTTATTTGGTATGAAGTTGAGTTTTTGTAAAGAATAGATAGGTTTTAAAAAATTAAAACAACATAGAAACTGTGACCTCTTGCATCCTTTTTTAGGTGTTGATTGACCCTTCTCATTGATCTAGCCCCAGGCAATGAGCGCCTGTTTCTAATAGCCCTCCTTGATCATTCAACTATACGTTTGCAGTGGGAGGATATCATTGGTATAATCAATAGTAATATATTGTATTTACTTTATAGTGTTTATTAGCCTGCTCGTTATTTTGCATGGCCAACTTATGTGGGTTTAATTTTTATTAGTGGACTTAATCCATGTTGATTATCTTGTGCAACATATGTAATCTATTTATATGTTCAATGATAATATGATACCATAGGGATTTATGAACTCTAAAATGACAATGAGAGCCAACCCTTAATCACCCCATCAAAACTTACGTGTAAACCATATCTCCCCAAAACTGTCGAGCTTGCTATTGTTGCTGCCTTATTATTATTATTTTCCTTGTGTTTTCCCTTTTTTTTCCCTTTGCAAGCCTGACAATTCATAAACAAACATACCATTGATTACCATTGACATAGATGCCATTTAGCCATGCAACCGGCCCCACTGATATTCAGTTATGCTCAACCAGTTTCGTGTATCTTTAATACTATTATTCCCAGCCCAATACAGTCCACGACCCATGTTTCAGCAAGCCCAGTCCAGCCCACACCTCAGGCCCAGTTCGCGGCAGACCAAACCCATACTTCAATTATGCAACCAATTTCATATGCTCATGTTTACAATGCTTCCATCTCATGTTGCGTTTCAAATTATTACATTTCAAGACCCGACTTGGCATATTGACACGGGTGCCTCATCACATCTAATGGACAACATAGGTACGCTCACTACTATTTGTAATAAAATCATTTATCCCTCTCTATAATTGTTGGCGATGTTCAATCCAAACCGGTAACTGGCATGGGACATAGTGTTTTGTATACCCCTCATAAACATCTTTACCTTCTTAGTATATTGGTTACACCTAACATCATCCAAAACTTACTTTATGTTCGTAAATTTACCAAAGACAATAAATTAAGTTTATGTTGAATTTTACGAATTTGAACTTTCCGTAAAAGATTACGAGGCTCGCAAGCTACTTCTCCCTTGATAGAGTAGAAAAATATTACTCCTATATATAACTAGTTAGTACTTATTGTTCAAATAACTTTGTGTAGAGTAATAAAAACATCCATTACAATTATACCACACAATATATCATTGAAATGAAACAGGATATATAAACAATATTATGTATGCGAATTAAAGTTGAGATTCTCTCATCCAGAATGGTACGAAAATGTAAGCTTAAACTTGGGGAATGCAACATTTCGCACCCAATGATATTTAGTTGTAGTTACTGGGGCATTCTAGCTAAAGATCGCCATTCCATCTCCACTCGCACACTAGCATCGCTATACTTTGAACTTGTAAGCTTGTAAATCTTGTCGGTATGTTTTTTGTTCACGATTTCCGCAAGGCTTATTTCGATGTAATTCTGACTAGTTAAGTGAAACAAACATCACATTCAGATAACGACAGTAAATCCTTGAAGAATTGTATAGAATGTTAGGGATCGAAGATAATTAACTTACCTTCCGGAAAAGTCATTCCAACCCGTAAAGGATTGCAACCAAGAAGAAGAACCATAGACATACAATGTCAATATTCTATCGGTTGGTGACTTGTCGAATGTGAACTCAAACTTTTCATTCCATACTGGATTTTTACTCTTCGCATTCTGCATAATCCAAATTGAATTAGTGTAAGGATTTTGCGCCAAATAGTATCATTACACGTACTCGCTATAATTATTAAAAAACACAAACCATAGTCTGTCGTATAAAGTCTCTGCTACTATCACCATTCAACTTCAAATAAATGATGGGATTTTTTTTATCGAGATGTTGGCCTTCATGGATTGTAACAACAAGGCAACCTCCACCCTCATTAACCTTACGTACTAAACCACCAAATGGTTTGTACGTTATTTCAACCATGATTTGGCCATACGACTTGCTGTTTTGTGGATACCTGCTCTTGAAGAGATCAAGACTATAAGTCTCCCGCTCTTCAGGACGAAAACGTTTCAATGGGACAACATTTATCCACTGTTCATCAGTACTCTCGTCCTACATAACAAAGAGTGTCATGGCTTTAGTATCAGAAAGTCATATATACTAGTTTGTAACAACAATAGTACCATACTTATCATTTGATGTGATAACAAATATTAAACTGCAATACGAAATATAAATTGGGAAATCCTTTCTAAATTTAGCGACGTAACTTATTACTTTAAAGAAATTACTAGTTTGGGTTGCTGAAAACATACCCCTTCATCCTGGCTAACAACAATTTCTAAAGCTTGCACATCAAGATTTTTCACAAGTAGACTGAATTCTTCATTCCATTCCGGATTCACATCTTGATTTACCACCTTGGTTTTTTTCGATGTAACATCCTCCTCGTCTTTAGTTAGTCTGAGATTCACATAGGTGTTGGGGGAAAACACCCTGAATACCCTTTTAAGATCTATTGCTTTTATAATTCTCACATTCAATATTCCAACGGGCGGCTCCGAAAACTTAATCTTATTCATCTGAAAATTTTCATCCAATAAGATTAAAAAGTTTATCCAAAGACACAGATTTAATTCAGCACCAAAGAAAAATAATATAAGCTTACATGACACTGAAGTGCAGTTTCTAGTGCTCTCACGATGTGTATCGCTAATGGGCGTTCTTCACGGTCTTTCTTTATACATTGATAAGCAATGGTTGTGAACATCCTTAAAGAAGTTGGATTTATTTGATCTTTTATATTACCAACAATTTTTTCCTCTATTCTGTTTTGCTCATAGGATTCTTTCACTAACTTTAACAAATCCGACTCCTCCTTATCGTTCACGACCCTAGAAGCTTTCCCGCACAATATTTCCCAAAACATGACACCGAGAGAGTAAATGTCTGACTCTTTTGATAAAACCCCTGTATGTAGGAAAACCGGATCCAAATACCCAGGTGTGCCAGCAGGGTGTGTAACAACAATGGACATTTGTTGATCAGCATGACCAAATTTGGAAAGCCCAAAATCTGAGATTTTGGCTTTCCAATTTTCATCCAGTAGGATGTTGGGACTTTTGATATCACAGTGCAGTACTCTTTGTAGTGGCCCGTCTTTGCTATGAAGACACACGAGTCCACGAGCCACTCCAATGGATATCCTAAGTCGTTGAACCCATGTTAGCGTGCCATTGTCGAGATATCGTTCAAGGCTTCCTCTAGTCTCGTATTCATACACGAGGATCCTTTCATCGGACTCATCGCAATACCCTAAAAGAGTGACAATATTTTCATGTTGGTAAGGCGGAAATGTAATTGTGATTTTCTTGTCCAAAACTCACATCTCATTGGCCCATAATCTACTATTCAGTAACGCTTCATAGCGACCTTTCTTTTGCCCTTGGATTATGGCCATTTGCCCTGTACACTCTCCCAAATCCTCCATTTCCATGCAGCTTTCATTTGGAGAAGTTTTTGTTGCCTAGTTTGTTTAAATCTCTGTTTAATTTTTAGGTGTTCAAACCTGTTTTCATGTGATGAACCATGGATGTTAATAACCAAATTTTTGGAAACAAAAACTAAAAGATGGAAGAAGTATTCTGATAATGTTCAAAATAATTTGTGTTTTTTAAGGCAACTGCTTAAATAGAAGATAGTGCATGCATCATTTCCTGGTCATTATCTCTCGCACGTAACAGATGCCATGTGAGATAGATTAGTCATTAGTCACTAATTAGGTCATTATTTCAAAAAGAAAAAACTAATTAGGTCATAAGTGAAAACTTTATTAAGAATAATGTTCAAAATATTTTATTTTTAAACGGCTAAAATTAATATATATACTCCCTCCGTTCCTAAACAAGTGTCCACTAATTGACTTTATATTCGAAGTCATTCTCTTCAACTTACCTTAAATTATTGTTTGTGTTATATAATACTTGAATGAAAATCATATCCAGAGAAAATACATTGAAAACTCAATTCATCATAATTGTTTGCATCAAGTATTTAATATAACAACAAGTCAACAAAATTTAAAAGTGCAAAGTTGAAGATGATGACTTCAAAAGTCAATAATGAGACACTTATTTAGGAGGACGGAGGGGGTAACAATTAAGAGTATACACTATTTATCCTATGCATATTCCACTTAGGAGTATTAAAATAACAAGATCTATGTTTGCGGAAGTAGTGAATGTGGTTATTGGTGCGTCCGAAAGTTAGTTCTTAAGGACTAACTTTGCAACGGAACGATAATTCAGAGACTATTTCGTAAAAAATATCGTCAACAATTTACGGAAGTAGTCTTTAAGTTATCGTTCCGTTATAAAGTTAGTCCTTCACGTTTCATAATGAAGCACGAGTTGAAAACCTCATTAACATTAAAAAAATTGTCTTGCCAATTGCCATGATAGCGTCATTCATAACCAATGATTATGACGGTATAATTAGGACCATTTCTATCATTTTGCACTAGTCATTAACATGACTCTTATTACCTAGGGTAAAACTAAAAAATACCAATGTACTTTCTAAAATTTTATCGTAAAGAAGCAACTTACTTTATTAATATCGACCCACTCACTCTGAAACATTCAAATTTTGTTTCAACTTGAACAAAACGTTTGTACCGTTAGTTATTATGTGGCAATGTTAGTCCATTTAGTTAACGATCGTTTGAGGAAGTTGCAAAAATCGTCCCTGTGGTTTTCATATATTTTTTTTCGAAATTTTTTTCTTTCGAACCATTTTTTTCGGAAAAAAAATTTTCGAAATTTTTTATCGAAACTTTTTTTTTTCGAAATTTTTTTATGTTTCAGATTTTTTTCGAAAATTTTTATATACATTTTTATAAAAAAAATTTGAAATTTTTTTTATACACATTAAAAATTTTCAAAAAAAAGGAAGTTTCGAAAAAAAATTCTAAAATTTTTTATGTTTCGAATTTTTTTTCGAAAATTTATATACATTTTTATAAAAAAAATTCGAAAAAATATTTAGACACATAAAAAATTTTCGAAAAAAAAGAAGTTTCGAAAAAAAATATCAAAATTTTTTTATGTTTCGATTTTTTTTTCGAATTTTTCACACATTTTTCCGAAAATTTTTATATACATTATTATAAGAAAAATTCGAAATTTTTTTAATACACATAAAAAATTTTCAAAAAAAAAGAAGTTTCGAAAAAAAATTTCGAAAATTTTTTATATTTCGATTTTTTTTTGAAAATTTTTATATACATTTTTATAAAAAAAATCCGAATTTTTTTATACACATTTAAAGAGGAAGAAGATAAGGACTAACGATGCAAGCGATCATTAGCTAAATGGAATAACGTTGCCTCATAATAACTAACGGTTCAAACGTTTTTATTCAAGTTGAAACAAAATTTGAATGTAAGTTGGTGGTATCGATAATAAAAAAGTAAGTTGTTCATTACGGTAAATTTTGGAAAGTACGTTGGTATTATATAGCCTTTACCCTTATTAATATCACATTATTATATATCCTCCCACAATTATTTGTTAGATGATTAAGTTAGAAAATAGAGATATTAATGATTGTGTTTTGTATCACTAGCTAATGAATATTGATTATATATATTTAGAAAATTAAAAATAGCTTTAATGGAACAAGCTGTAACTTTATACGACACAACTCGAAGTAACGATAAGCGAGTAACACTAGATCGTAATCGTTTGCTGACACAAGTAGCAACCATCAACTAAGACCGTTGAATAACATAGAAGGAACAAGAAAAAAAACAAGTTTATGATTATATGCACACATATATACCCTCGAACACCCCCTTATTAATTCCAATATAGCTTACAATTTGAGTTAAGGATTATGTTAAAACTAGCATCCACCTCACCTCTATTTATAAAGATGAGGGGGTAAAGAAACCATGATAGAGTTGACTATGGAATCACCCCAACCGACCATTTCATTAACCGTAGCTTGCCTTGAAATCCAAGCTAACTACTCATAGTTTTAGTCTACTCCTAACCAATATTACAACTCACACTTAAGTCCATAAATCTAGTATGTTTTAGTTTCTACTCATTTTCTACAATATTCACCTTACGAGTATACAAAAGACATAATTGATACACAACATCTTCCCCTCCGTTCGAAACCACAAACTGGGGCAACCTTAGTCGATCATGCCATTGTACTTCAGTAAATAATCCAAGATTACTTCTGTAGATTCCTTCACCTTTCTTCTTTTCGCAACATTACCTTCTACACATTCTTAACCAGTACTCTCTGGTTATCCATTAATTTTCTGACCTCGCACCTTTATATCAAGGTGTAACATTCTTTCCTTACTCATTCGTTGGGTTAATACAATGTAACACTTGAGGGAAAGGCCTATGTATGTGTTTTCTTTGGTGGCCCATTAACCCTAAGGTCCCATGATCGAAACCTGTCACTCTTAATACACTTGCTGGATTAATACGACAACAGCCCGAAGTACGATTACACGGAAAAGCAGCGCTCGAGCGCGATAGTTTGTTACCGATACAAGCAACAAGTATCAACGTTCAACAAAGCCCCATTGAAGAACACGAAAGAACAAGAAAAGAACAAACAAGGTTTAATGACTAAATTCACAACGTGTATACCCTCGAACACCCCTTTATTAATACCAATAAAGCTTACAAATCGAGTTAAGAAGAATGTTAAACTGGCATCCCCTCGCCTCTATTTATAGTGACGCGAGGGTAAAGAAACCATACTAGAGTCGGGCTAAAGTATCACCCTAACCGACCTCTTCATGAAGCTTAACTTGCATTGCACTCCAAGCTAATCAATCCTGGTTCTATTCTACTCCTAATTAATCAATATTACAACGTACCTATATTTATGTTAACTACTAATTTCCTACACAAGTAATGCAAACCTTAAACCTAATGGACTCAAACCCAAAATTAAATTAAATCAACCAACTTAGTCATCTAACATGCACACATTCAACAAACGACCCTTGGTGAACCGTTTTGGCATAAAATCCGTTTAACAATTACATATATACCCAATAAAACTTATATATTTCATATTTTCCTAAAATACAAATTTGTTATATATGCATAATGTAGAATGATGTTTAAGCATGTTTTGAGGAAATATACAAATATGCAAGTTTGCTTGCGTACATATATATAATTGCCCCTATTTAATAATTTAACATACCAACAAAATAGTATGTTCGTTTATTTAGATAAAAAGGTTTCTTATTCAAATGACTAGTTGGTTTATATTATACGTTTGTGTAAATGGGTTATTAGTTAGGCCAAGAAGAATCAATGTATGTTCGTCCGCACACCAACTTTTAATTATTTCACAGATTATTCCTACTGAATAAGCTGGGGCTAGGAAGCAACCGTGAATACTCTCAGAAGATGCAACTCTATTATTAAATCAATCAAAAATTCAAATCCATCGCTTATTGTTAATTACAAGCAGGATTACCCGCGCGTTGCTGCGAGTCGTTATTTTTTTCGCGTTGTTGCGGGGCATTATTAATTTTTTATTTTGTGCGGATTAATTTTTTCGGCCTCATGTTTAATAGTTTTTTTTCTTTTCTTATATGGGCTTATGTGTGGGCTCATGTTTAAAGGTTGTTTTTTTTGCTATACGGGTTTTTTAAATATAATTTTATGGGAACGTGGGCTTTAAATGAGAATCGCGCGTTACTGCAGGGCGTTTTTATTGTATTTTGTGCGGATTTATTTTTTCGGTCTCGTGTTTAATAGTGCGGTTTTTGTGTTAAAATTTTATTTTTATTTTTTTCTATTTTTTATTTGTGCGGGTTTATTTTTTCGGTCTCATGTTTGATAGGTTTTTTTATATGGGCTTATGTGTTGGGCCTCATGTCGCGGGTACTTTTTTATCTGAATTGCGGGTTTATTTTTCTGTTAAAATTTTATTTTTATTTTTTTCAATTTTTTATTTGTGCGGGTTTATTTTTTCTGTCTCATTTTTAATAGTTTGTTTTTTTAAATGGGCTTATGTGTTGGGCCTCATGTCGCGGGTATTTTTTTATCTGAATAAGTCAACTCTTTTGTAAAAAAAATTTCTATTTTGTGCCGAGCGGTTTTTTTACATTGCCTAAAATAAAAAAAAATAAAAAAGGCTAAATGGGCCGGCCCAAGTTGGGAGCCCAAAAAAAAAACTCAGCCCGCAGTCAAAACGACTGCGTTTAAGCTGAGGAATGATAATAACAAGCAAGATACCCCGCGCGTTGCGGCGGAGCATAGTTTTTTTCCGATCGATTTCGAATGAATATTAAGTGAGAATGTGTCCGCGCGTTCCGGCGATGCTGCGATGCTGACTTGTAGGCAACACATGTATTTTATTTCACTGAGCATTTTTTTTAACAAACACGAAATTTGAATGAGTATTTGTCGTTGTGGCGAGAGTATACGTTATTTATAGAGCGAACGACATTTAGTATGTTTATAAATATAAATATGAATGCGAAATCTGTTTCCAACTTTCACATAATTGTACGTTCCTGACCTCTGTCGTTTATTTTAAAGTTATTAGGTAGTTTAGGGTGTGTTTTGAAAGTTTTTTTTAAATATATATACATTAAACTTCAACATTTTTTTATAAAATCGTACGTATGTCAGAAGCATTGTAATATTAGGCTCGTTATGTTCGCAATTCGAAGATATTTCCGCGGGGATTTTTTGATCTGAATGAATCGGTAGATATGTGTTATATATTTGAAAAATAAAGTTTATTATATAAAAAAGTCGTAAGTAGTTAAAAGTTGAGAGTACGTTTTGTATTTTTTTTTTCTATTTTTGTTAAACTTCAACATTTTTTATAAAATCGTGCGTATGTCAGAAGCATTGCAATATTGGGCTCGTTTTGTTCACAATTCGAAGATCTTTCCGTTGGTATTTTTTTATCTGAATGAATCGGTAGATATGTGCTATATATTTGATAAATAAACTTTATTATATAAAAAAGTAGTAAATAGTTAAAAGTCGAGAGTCGGTTTTGTAAGTTTCATTTTTTTTCCTATTTTTGGCCGGTGGAAAAGTTTTTTTTAGTTTGGGCCGGTTGGGCTAAATGATTTTGCATTCGGTAAAACGACGTAGTTTTTGATCGGAAATGATATATACAAGCAAAAGAACCCGCGCGTTGCGGCGGGGCTAATTTTTTCTCGAATAATATTTTTTTTACGTTTCGGGGGGTTTTTTTTGGGCGATGCGTTATGGCGGGGCTAATTTTTAATATTTTCTTTTTTTGTATGATTCGGGGAAAAAAAATTTGCGTTGGGACGGGTTAATTTTTTCCTAAATATTTTCTTTTTTTGGGACGGTTTTGTAAATTTTTTTACGGGAATTTTTGTGTAAGAAAATCGTAAATAGTTAAAAGGTGAGGGTCCGTTTTCTATTTATTTTTTTACTTTGGGCCAGATTTTAGGCTATTTTTGGGTTTTTTTTTTGGCTAATTTTTTCCCGGATATTTCCTTTTTTTGTACGATTCGGGAAAAAAATTTTTGCGTTGGGACGGGTTAATTTTTTCCCGAATATTTTCTTATTTTGGGACGGTTCTGTAAATTTTTTTACGGGAATTTTTGTGTAAGAAAATCGTAAATAGTTAAAAGGTGAGGGTCCGTTTTGTATTTTTTTTACTTTGGGCCAGATTTTGGGCCACATTTTATGCGAATTTTAGGCTAGTTTGTCGACAAATGTGTATATTTTACTTAGTTTGTCGACAAATGTGTATATTTGTAAAAAAAAAAAATTTATATGGCTTATGTGTTGGGCCTCATGTTTAAAGTGTTTTTTTTTTGCTATATGAGTTTTTTTTAATATAATGGGTTGTACGTTTGTGACCATATCGGTTATTTTAAAGTTATTAGGTATCGAAGATATTTCCGCGGGTATTTTTTTATCTGAATAAATCGGAACTTTTGTAATATTTTTTTTAAATCAAAAAAAAAAAACACCAAAATCGGGCTGGCCCAAAATAGGGGAGCCCGTTACTGTAGCAAACGGCCCACAGTCAAAACGACTGCGTTTTTGTAGTAATTTTTTTATATGGCTTATGTGTTGGGCCTCATGTTTAAAGTGTTGTTTTTTTTGCTATATGGGTTTTTTTTAATATAATGGGTTGTACGTTTGTGACCATATCGGTTATTTTAAAGTTATTAGGTATCGAAGATGTTTCCGCGGGTATTTTTTTATCTGTATTATTCTGAACTTTTTGAATATTTTTTTTTTAAAACTATCAATGTATGTTCGTCCGCACACCAACTTTTAATTATTTCACAGATAATTCCTACTGAATAAGCTGGGGCTAGGAAGCAACCGTGAATACTCTCAGAACCATCGCTTATTGTTAATTATTTTTGTTATTATTGATAGAACCAACACTTTTTTTTGGCTGGTGGGTCAATAACAACATATCATTAAGCCAAAAGCACTTGCATAAAGTTAAAGTTTGCCAAAATTTGAGCACGTTGAAGGACGACCTGCCACATTAGAATGTGTACGCGTATATATGATTGGTTTCTTCTTGCCCACATTTTCATATTAATTCTTTGCGTTATACCTTTATAAGAAAATGCTACGTTATTTCACAAAAACAGGTTTAACGACTTTTGGCCTTCAAAGTCCAGAGATAGGACTCTCATAGAGATTATAATTTGTGCATTAATAATGATCGCTCCTGAACCCTAATGCTTTAACGGCGTATTAATTAAATTTTGATGTCTTGTAAAGTAATTTATAAAAATGGAAAGTTTATACCAACTCCACTACAAAGGTATTTTTGCAAGTATCGATCGCTCAAGTACCATTTCGAAAGAGTGATGAGTTTAAAATTCGTCGATCGAAGTCTAAATTGAAATTTAGTTATCAAAATTGGTTTTAGTTTTAAATATTTAACACAAAACAAGTCAAATAAAGGAAAGCTAGAAAGATAAAAAGCTAAACTTATACTAAAATGATACGTTTGTCTAGAAATCAGTTGTTGATAGTTAGGATTTAAGTGGTGAACAAAAACTCGAATAAGGGTTGATTTATTCATACGGATGTGTATTTCAAATTCGTTTTGGTAAAAGGTTTTTGCACCCCGTAAATATATTATTTCAAAAAACGTTTAAGCACATAGGATGTGGATGATATCTCATATCTCAGCCCGTTACACAGGCGGTAAAGCTTACGTAACAAAGACACAACTACCTCTATTAAAAAGGAAAACACAACTAACCACTAGAATACAATTAACCCCAAAACTCTATCAAATATAACAAACGTATAATTTAACCACGAAGACTAATATTATAAGTGTCACAGAAAGCTAGTTGTTCTTCTATTATATCTTTGCGTTCCTCATCATCGTCATATGGGTTATCATTTGATGTGAGGGTCGTAAAGGACTTCAGTAAGAAGTTTTACAACTCCCTAGGCATTGTACCTAATTGTTGCAGTGTAGTATAGGGAAGACTCGGGGGTTGTTATTGTTCTCTAGGGGAATAACACTGAAGGCCGGATCGAATGTTCACTAAGGTCTAAATGTTGAAGGAAGATTCTTTTTGTGTTTTTATATTTTATGAAAGCAAGTAAATTCGGGTTTTAGAGAGGTTTTAGTTTTAAGCTAATTAAACTAATAAACTAAATAACAATTGTACAATGAAGCGTATTTACCTAGGATGCACCACTCATTGCTAGCTATCCAATTCTACATATTGCTTTGTCACACTTGTGATGCAATGTGTAAGTATTTCCTAGGTCATGAACGGATTACAAGAACCCGCCGTCTATTTAATATTCCGTTAAGGCAACGCACAAGTAAGGTAGTATGAAATATTCTGTTAATTTACCGGGGAAACCCTTTACCCTCCAAAAAAAGTAAGGTAGTATGAAGACTATTACAAGGCCTCTAAGAGTATATTAAATGCATGAGAAATATCTTAAGAGGGATCAACCATATAAGGGGTAAGGTAGTATGAAGACTGTTACCGATGATATCCTTTCTACACTTCTCGCATTTCCCTAGACATATCAACAGCGATACAGACAAAAGCTGGTTTTCTAAAGCCTAACTCGCACATTCATCAACAAGAAGCAATACGAAATAAGAATTATAAACTATAATTAATTAGGCACATTAATGACAAGGTTCATGCATTCCCAAATAAATACTAAATGAATTAGCCAAGCATACTCAAACAAGAGAAATCATAATTAACAAAAGGAATCGAAGACATGAATTAAGATAGATATGATAATCAAACCATTACAAGATGTTTATGGATTGAATTAGGTCTTCTAAATTTCTGAAAAAACACCTACACAAACCCTTAAGTCGACCCTAGGGTTTGGGGCTTGATAAAAACGAAGTTATGAGGCTATATTTATAGGCAAAACCTAATCAGACCCTCCAGACAGCATCACAAAAATTTGTGAAGCCGTCGCGCCGCATCTTTCACCAAGTTGTAGATCTCTTCGTCCCCTTCGCGTGATCTTTTCAATCGTCAGAATCCGAGTTCATATGAAGGAGTTATGATCAAAACAATATGTGATACTTCACGCGCAAGTGAAATGGTCTTCTTAATCTCGCGACACAAAATCTTCAAGGGTTTCTTTAGGTCGGCCACGTTCTGACGCCGTCGCTTGAAACTTGAGACGCCGTTACTTCAAACGTCCTGACGCCGTCGCTTGAAACTCGCGACGCCGTCTCCACACTCTGTGAACACGATTCTTCAAGAGATATGGTGTAGGTCCGTAATCTTATCCGTTTCTTCTCCAAATGAGCCCAAGTCACGTGTATTTCCTCCAAATGCCATCCAAGTACTAAAATACAAAAACAAATGATTAAGCACATAATGTGGGCATATTTGCATGATTTAAGGGGTTAAATGACCCTGAAAAAGTGTATAAAATAACACCTCATCATCATTATAATCATTTTTCCAACACTCATATAAACTCTCTTCAATGTTTTACTATGCTATTAATATAGCTTGTATCCTCAAATTTTTCCGATGACATGAGACTCGTTGTTTTGTTATCATCCTCTTCCACGTCATTCTCGCTATCACTATCCTCATTATCCAATTTAACATCTTTACTATTTCCTAAGTTCACATCATCACCTATCGATTTAACATTAACTGTTGATATTATCTTGGTGTTCAAGAAAAAGAGTCGACTCTCTCCCTTAGGTGAAAATCCTAAAATTCTGATCTAATAAAATAAAAAATAAAAAACCTCTTGTCGACCTAAATCTGATCGTGTTTCATCTTCTTTTAACATTGATCTTGATTTGGAGTATGATTAAACTCGTTTTTAATCATAATTTAGGTCTTGTTTCACTTGTTCTTGAAGATAAAATCGTTGGGGTTTGTTCGAATTTTTAGGGTTTTCTTTTTGAACGTTTTGATTTAGGGTTCTGTTTCGTTTACATCACACTGACTGCTCGATAATATTCTAATGACTGTGATTAGTTGTCTTGTGCTTTTGCTGCTGGGGTACGTATACTGTATAATCTTTACGTGGTTGTTTTGTTTGTTGTATTCCTGTGTTTGTTGAATCGACATCATTTGGGATTCAAATTTGTTATTCGGGGATTCAGATTTGTTATTCGGGGATTAAGCTACATTGGTTTTGCATGGTTTAAATATGGAAAAAGGTTTTTTGACGGCTAAAGGAAGATGGAGTGGTAAGGGTGTTAAAGAGAAGCACGATTCTGTTGGTGATGTCCGTGATATGGTTTTATGTTATGCGGATTCTGGTTCGGTCACGTCAACTGTGAAGGCTATGGTGAAGAGCTTGAGTGATACACTTAGTAATAATAATGGCAATGTTAACACGAGTATTGTTAACATAGAAACACCACTAGAATCGAACAAGGGAGATGATGTAACCTCTAATGTTAATGTGGAACCTAGTACTAGTGCATCGCTTCTGGCTTTTATGTCATTTACAACATTATTGAAAGGAGATATTAGTCAAAAAAGTGTGAATTTCCGCACTTTAACTACACCAGAGAGAAATGGGGTAGATGTGGCTGTCTTGTTAGAGTCTATTTGAGTGGTTAGCGAATGGTTTGCTAATTCGGCTTATGGTTTCTTTTTGGGAAAGTTGGTGGCTTACTCTGTTGTTTCCAACTATGTTAGGAACACTTGGAGCAAATATGGACTGGTTAAATCAATGCTTAACTCGGCTAACGGGTTATTTTTTCCAGTTTAGCTCTAAGGATGGTTTGGATGCGATGCTAGAGAATGGTCCTTATTTTATTCGCAATAATCCATCTATTCTGAAAAAGTGGGATCCGGATGTGAACTTATTAAAAAAAGATGTTGGTAATGTTTCGGTGTTGGTTAAACTATATGGTGTCCCTATAACGACATTTAGCGAGGATGAATTGAGTTCCATTTCTACTAAACTTGGTACTCCCTTGATGCTTGACTCTTATACATCTGACATGTGTATGCACTCATGGGGTAGATCAAGTTATGCTCAAGCAATGATTGAGCTTCAGGCCGATGCTGAGTTGAAAGATACTATCATTGTGGCTATGCCTAAAATTATTGGTGAGGGGTTCTATATGTGTACTATACGTGTCGAGTATGAGTGGAAACCTCCCAGGTGATTAAGTTGGAAGGTCTTTGGACACGGTTTTTTTTGGTAAAGGGTTTCCCCGATAAATTTTATTATGCCAAAAAAACATTTAAGTACAAGGGATGAGGGTGAGTCCCACATCTCCGCCCGTTACATGGGAAAAACTACTTCCTAAAAGGAAGGTACACAGAATGACTAGACAAAAGAAACATAAATTTATTTCTTTATGCGACCTCGAACTCGGATATCCAGATTATCGCATATAGCTTAAAGTTCTTGAGTAAAATCCTTACCTTCGTACATATCATCATCGTACGGGTCTTTGGACACGTTCTGAATGAGTGTCCTAAGAAAATTTTCTTGGATGTGGCAAAGAACTTGAATAATCCTAGACAAGCTTGTAGAGGTGTTCCGGTTGGTCCAAATGTTAGTTTTAAATCATCTAAACAAATTTACAAACATGTTTCTAATAAGAATGGTGCAAGCACTAATGGTAAAAAGAAGCAAGTTGAAGTGTCTAGATAAGATGTCAGCAACTCAAACCCATTTGACGCGCTTAATTCGATTGAAAATGTTGACGACTTGGGTACGAATGGGGCGATTTCAAAGCCGGCTAGGAAGGGGTCCTTAAATGTAGCTCGTGGTAGTTCTAGTGTTGGGAATTAAGGGCTTCTACATGTTTATACTGCTGAAAGGACTTAGTACTGCTATTTGAAGATTTGTGCTGCTACTGAAGATTGAAGAAAATAAACTAAGTCATTAGTACTGCTAGTTGTAATAGTTAGTACTGTTAGTTATAGTTAGTACTGCCAGTACAATGTGTTTGTTTATTAGTACTGCTAGTTAGTTTATTAGTACTGTTAGTATAAGAAGTTAGTACTCCTTATGTGATATGCATGAGATATATTAGGAATAAATATGCATGATCACTTAACGCGTATTGTAAGCATATTAGGGTTTTCCTTCGTGTATAAAAGGAACCCTACGGCATAGTTAGAGATATATAGAAAAGTCATAGCTATTAGGCAAAACATATAGTTGTTTTGTGAATCATTCAATATATTGTGAGTTTAGAGAAAGATCTTGTGTTACTGTTACATTACTTTATCATTCTTCTGGTATATAAAGATTAGATTCCGCATAATCTTTATATATTCTACAAGGTTTCTATCATAGTTGTTTTAGATCTATCTAAGATAACTAAAGCTTTAACAAGTTAATCTAAGTTCTGTTCAAAAGGGATCAACAAGTGGTATCAGAGCTTGTGTTCTGAAACCTTGACCAAGAAGAAACAAATAAGAAGAACTCTTTATTCATACAAAGAGATAGATCTTGAAACTACCCAAAACAATGTTGTTGCAAAGTTTCCCCTTCTAAAACAGGGTGACTATGAGATGTGGAAGCTAAGAATAGAACAGTACTTTCAAGTTCAAGATTATGCTCTATAGGATGTCATAGAGAATGACAATTCTTTTAAACTGATGACATCAAATAACGTCTATTTTATAGCATCATTTGTCCTACGATATTAACCCATTTTGTATAATTATTGCCAAGAATTATTAGTTAATCGTTTATATTTGAGAATTGCAGTAATTATGGAGTAATTGGTAAAAGATAGCAAAAGGCGCGCATTATGGAGCTTAAATGAAGATATTTTGAAGATTATTGATTTGAAGACCAATACGCCGTATCCATCAAGAAGATACGGCGTATCCGTGCCTGCATTCACCAAAAGACCACTCAGGATTGAAGATCAATACGCCGTATCTAGAATACCTCTATATGCCGTATTCAAGATATGGAATATAATATTCTGGAAGATATCAAACGTGGTCCCTACTCCAAGAAAAGCCCAATACGCGGTATCCAACTCCATGAATACGCCGTATTAAACCGACTTCCAAACATTATAAATAGAAAACTCAAAAACGAGTTTTAAGTGTGCTAAATCATATTCTCGATACCTAAACCACAAAAGTAGATTTTCAGAAAGGAAAAAGTGGAGAAGAGGTCGAGCAACGCAATTCATTCCATAGGAGACATCGTGTAATTCATACACTTTAGTAATCATTCAGTTTTTGGTATCATTCGTTAACTCGGTTAGTTTACCTTGGCTAAATTATTATTCTTGTATTTATTATGACGTTTGAAGGCTAATACCTTCGGGTATTAGCCATTATTATGAAGATCTGAATGTTTGGTACATGTTTATTATTGATTTCTTGATTTATCATTGCGTGCTTGTTTATGTTTATCAATTTATACTTGTTTACGCGCTTTTGTATGCGACCTATCATTCAACTGGATCTAGCTAAGTGGACCAAGTGGATCTAGAGTTTGGGATAGCTCTCCATATAGTAATTTATACATCTAGAACTAATAGTTACACAAATATTGTCCTTCTAAGTCTGTGTCTAGCATACGCTTCGGGCTTAACTAGTTAATTGGACAATGCCGATGGTTTATTGATCGTGTTGACTAGCAGGTGACCTAGATAATTCAACAAATAACTTTCTGATTCCATTAGATAGCTGGACAAGTGGACTACTAGTGTATAGATTGACATTAAGCGGTAAGTGGGTAAAGTCTCTATGAGCTAGGGTTTAACAAGATCACCATTTCTTTAATCCATAAGATAGATTATAATCAGCAAATAAGGATGTTTTATGCGGATGCTTTAATTGTGACAGGATTATTGTGTCTAGGTCTTAGGAAGAAGTAACGCCTAAGTCCTAAGAATGATATGCCACCCCATGAAGAAGAAATCAATTGCAAACTAAGAAAGTAATAAACATACCACATTCTTTTCAAATTAATAAATGGATAATACATTTTTCTTAATAAGGTTTGACCGCTCTTTACTTCTGTAAATTACTTTGCGTTGTAACCATTGTCTGAATTGAATGAAGTCACCAACAATAATCATGCATCCTCAGGCGAAAACCTTCTTTTCGTTCATAACTTAGGATTTAGACAGACATAGTTTAACAATAGATGGACTATAGAATCTAGAATAGAAACTAACATAGATTGAACATCCAAAATATTATATTAAAATTATGATTGATTTAACCTCGCTCTTAGTGATCGACACCCTACTTACAACGAAACTACAACCGATTGTGTCCACTGCCCATTAAAGTGTTGTTTTTGGTTAAGTCGGCAAAATATAAATTTAAAACTTGAATCATCTTAAATCAACCACACACTACAACACATCAAGTTTTTGGCGCCGTTGCCGGGGAGTGAAAAATAATCTTAATTTTTATTTTGATATTTTGGTTTTTAACATTAGATTAGATCTAACCCTTAGGATTAGTGTAATTTAGTTTAGATTATATTCTTGTATATTCTGTAATATTTGTATATTTGCCTTTAATTGTTTGCTTGTATATTTGTATGTTTTTAATTGTTTGTATGTTTTTAATTGCTTGTATATTTAGTGTTTAACTTCTGATTCTCAAAATCCAATAAGCTCAGATGAAGAGGTTGCTGATGATGCTGGAAAGAAGAACGGAGTTGGAAGGTCTTTGGACACGGTTTTTTTTGGTAAAGGGTTTCCCCGATAAATTTTATTACGCCAAAAAAACATTTAAGTACAAGGGATGAGGGTGAGTCCCACATCTCCGCCCGTTACATGGGAAAAACTACTTCCTAAAAGGAAGGTACACAAAATGACTAGAAAAAAGAAACATAAATTTATTTTTTTATGCGACCTCGAACTCGGATATCCAGATTATCGCATATAGCTTAAAGTTCTTGAGGAAAATCCTGACCTTCGTACATATCATCATCGTACGGGTCTTTGGACACGTTCTGAATGAGTGTCCTAAGAAAATTTTCTTGGATGTGGCAAAGAACTTGAATAATCCTAGACAAGCTTGTAGAGGTGTTCCGGTTGGTCCAAATGTTAGTTTTAAATCATCTAAACAAATTTACAAACATGTTTCTAATAAGAATGGTGCAAGCACTAATGGTAAAAAGAAGCAAGTTGAAGTGTCTAGATAAGATGTCAGCAACTCAAACCCATTTGACGCGCTTAATTCGATTGAAAATGTTGACGACTTGGGTACGAATGGGGCGATTTCAAAGTCGGCTAGGAAGGGGTCCTTAAATGAAGCTCATGCTAGTTCTAGTGTTGGGAATTAAGGGCTTCTACATGTTTAACGCTAAAGACTTAGTACTGAAATTTGAAGATTATGTTTGCTACTGAAGATTGAAGAAAATATAACTGAGACATTAGTAACTTGCTAGTTGTAATAGGGTTTTACTTTAGTTATAGTTCGTACTGCCAGTACAAAAAGTGTTTGGTATATTAGTATTAGTACTGCTAGTTAGTTTATTAGTACTGTTAGTATAAGAAGTTAGTACTCCTTATGTGATATGCATGAGATATATTAGGAATAAATATGCATGATCACTTAACGCGTATTGTAAGCATATTAGGGTTTTCCTTCGTGTATAAAAGGAACCCTACGACATAGTTAGAGATATATAGAAAAGTCATAGCTATTAGGCAAAACATATAGTTGTTTTGTGAATCATTCAATATATTGTGAGTTTAGAGAAAGATCTTGTGTTACTGTTACATTACTTTATCATTCTTCTGGTATATAAAGATTAGATTCCGCATAATCTTTATATATTCTACAAGGTTTTTATCATAGTTGTTTTAGATCTATCTAAGATAACTAAAGCTTTAACAAGTTAATCTAAGATTTGTTCAAAAGGGAACAGCAAGTGGTATCAGAGCTTGTGTTCTAAAACCTTGACCAAGAAGAAACAAACAAGAAGAACTCTTTATTCATACAAAGAGATGGATCTTGAAACTACCCAAAACAATGTTGTTGCAAAGTTGCCCCTTCTAAAACAGGGTGACTTTGAGATGTGGAAGCTAAGAATAGAACAGTACTTTCAAGTTCAAGATTATGCTCTATGGGATGTCATAGAGAATGACAATTCTTTCAAACTGATGACATCAAATAACGTCTATTTTATAGCATCATTTGTCCCACGATATTAACCCATTTTGTATAATTATTGCAAAGAATTGTTAGTTAATCGTTTATATTTGAGAATTACAGTAATTATGGAGTAATTGGTAAAAGATAGCAAAAGGCGCGCATTATGAAGCTTAAATGAAGATATTTTAAAGATTATTGATTTGAAGACCAATACGCCGTATCCATCAAGAAGATACGGCGTATCCGTGCCTGCATTCACCAAAAGACCACTCAGGATTGAAGATTAATACGCCGTATCTAGAAGACCTCTATATGCCGTATTCAAGATATGGAATATAATATTCTGGAAGATATCAAACGTGGTCCCTACTCCAAGAAAAGCCCAATACGCGGTATCCAACTCCATGAATACGCCGTATTGAACCGACTTCCAAACATTATAAATAGAAAACTCAAAAACGAGTTTTAAGTGTGCTAAATCATATTCTCGATACCTAAACCACAAAAGTAGATTTTCAGAAAGGAAAAAGTGGAGAAGAGGTCGAGCAACGCAATTCATTCCATAGGAGACATCGTGTAATTCATACACTTTAGTAATCATTCAGTTTTTGGTATCATTCGTTAACTCGGTTAGTTTACCTTGGCTAAATTATTATTCTTGTATTTATTATGACGTTTGAAGGCTAATACCTTCGGGTATTAGCCATTATTATGAAGATCTGAATGTTTGGTACTTTTTTATTATCGATTTCTTGATTTATAGTTGCGTGCTTGTTTATGATTATCAATTTATACTTGTTTACGTACTTTTGTATGCGACCTATCATTCAACTGGATCTAGCTAAGTGGACCTAGCGGATCTAGAGTCCGAGATAGCTCTCCATATAGTAATTTATACATCTAGAACTAATAGTTACAAAAATATATCCATCTAAGTCTGTGATCTAGGATACAGCTTCAGCTAACTAGTTAATTGGACATTGCCATATAGAAAAAAATGATTTCTAAAAGACTTTTTTTGAAGAGATAAAAAAGAATTTTTTAGAGTTTATTTTTTTTTAAATTTTTTTTTTATTTTTTTTATTTTTTTTTTTTTTTTTTTTTTTTTTTTTTTGAAAAACAAAATTTTTATAATTTTTAAAAAAATGAAAAGAAAAAATTTTTTATTTTAAAAAAGATAGTTTATTGATCGTGTTGACTAGCAGACGTGACCTAGATAATTCAACAAATAACTTCATTCCATTGGATAGCTGGACAATGGAACTACTAGATTATAGATTGACATAAACTGTAAGTGGTAAAGTCATCTATTAGCTAGGTTTAAACAAAATCACCAATGCTTAAATCCATAAGATAATTATAAACAGCAAAAACGGATGCTTTATGCGGATGCATTTAATTGTGACATGATTATTGTGTCTAGGTCTTACAAGAAAACGCCTAAGTCCTAGAATGATATGACCACCTCTGAGAGAAGACATCATTTGCACTTAAATAAACATACCAACCGTTCTTATCAGAATAAATAATGGTAATAAAGTTTTCTTATATAAGGTTTCGACCGCTTCTTTTCTCTTATGTTATTTGCATGCTGGTAACAACGTCTTGAATTGATTGTAGTCACCAACAAAATCATGCCAGTCTCTCAGGCTGAAAACCTTCTTTTCGTTATATCTAGGATTTAGACTGACATAGGTTTAACATAGGATTAGATTAGAATAGAACTAACATAGATTAGACAACCAAGATATTATTTAAATTGATTGATTTAACCTCGCTCTTAGTGATCGACACCCTACTTACCACGAAACTACAACCGATTGTGTCCACTGCCCATTAAAGTGTTGTTTTTGGTTAAGTCGGCAAAATATAAATTTAAAACTTGAATCATCTTAAATCAACCACACACTACAACACATCAAGTTTTTGGCGCCGTTGCCGGGGAGTGAAAAATAATCTTAATTTTTATTTTGATATTTTGGTTTTTAACATTAGATTAGATCTAACCCTTAGGATTAGTGTAATTTAGTTTAGATTATATTCTTGTATATTCTGTAATATTTGTATATTTGCTTTTAATTGTTTGCTTGTATATTTGTATGTTTTTAATTGTTTGTGTGTTTAATTGTATTCTTAATACACTGTTCTGGTCGAACATTGAATATGGCATATCCAACTCCGTTGAATACGGCGTATCCGATTTTCTGTCCAATACAGCGTATTCATCTCAACTGATTAATATGGCGTATCCAATTCTATTGGATACGGTGTATCGATCATCTGGAACAGAAATTAAAATACTTGATTTTCGTGCAAAGTTTTTTCTACCTTTCGCCGGAACAAATCCTACTGATTGTTTATCAATTGTTTCAGGAAGTGCATGACAAGGAGTTCCTCAAACGAACTATACACACCTTACAAAGATGCTGAACGAGAATTTCGATCATCAAGGAGACACTTCAAGTCTCAAAGCTTTAATGGATTGAGATCTTCGGATTTCGATTTACTTTCTGATCAAGAAAACTCGGAGGAAGAAGAAGAAGCAATGGCGGAAACTATGGAGCAATACATGAGCAACACACGAACAGACTATGAATCGGGAGTGGTTAGGCCTAAGATTGATAACAAAGATCAATTTGAACTGAAAGGATAATTTCTTAAGGAGCTTCGAGAGAACACATTCAGCGGATCGGATAATGAAGATGCTAATGAATACATTGAGAAAGTTCTCGAGATTGTTGACTTATTCCATATTCCTAACATCACCGAGAATCAACTAATGCTTCGAGTCTTCCCTATATCTTTAACTGGAGCCACGAGTTGTTGGCTAGGAAACAAACCAACGGGTTCAATCACAACTTGGGAAGATCTTAAAACTAAGTTTTTGAACAAATACTGCCCACCTGGTCGAACTGCAAAGAAAATGGAGGAAATCAACAGCTTTCAGCAAGAGCCGGATGAAACCCTCATATCAAGCATGGGAACACTTTAAGGAACTCTTGATGAAATGTCCTCAACACTATTTAACCAAGATGCAAGAGGTGATTTTGTTCTACAATGGGTTGGATATTCCAACACGACAGATTCTTAACTCAAGAAGAACCATTCCGACCAAGAGCGATGCCAATGCTAAAAAGGCCATCCATGAAATGGCAGAATATACTCTCAAAAATGGCACAATGGAACATCTAAAGGAAGAAGTACTGAGACTTCTGACGGACTGGCTGTTATACAAGCATAACTTAACAATCTGGGGAGAGAGATCAAGAAAGTGAATGAAAAAGTTTATGTTGCTCAAGTCGGATGCGAGCAATGCAAGGGACCCCATTACACTAAAGATTGCCCATAAAAAGAAGAAGGGAAAACCCTAGATGAAGCTTACTATACGTAATTTGGTGGACCTTTTCAAAGAGGGGGATATAGAGCAACTACTCCAGGATACTATCAAAGGAATAACGACAATCCTTCATTCCAAGAACGAAGGCAATCTATGGAAGAAAACTTGAGCAAATTCATGAGTGAATCAGCAAAGAGACACTAAGAAAACTCTAACTTGATCAAAGAAATTTAAGCTTTGACAGATGCTGCCATAAGGAACCAAGGAGTATCAATCAAAACTTTAGAAATTCAAATCAGGCAAATGAGCAAGGTACTACAGGAAAGAGGATTTAGAAGCCTACCAAGCTCAACTAAAACAAACCCAAGAGACCAAGTTAAGTCAATTTCAACTACTATTGAAGCTGATTCAAATTCGATACGCCGTATTGGATCTACCAAATACGCCGTATCCACTGATCTGAACAGAACTTTGCTTTACAAGCCAAGACAAATGACGATTCCTTTTCTTGGTCGTTTGGAGGATCATTACTGTGAAAAAGAGGGGAACTATGGACCAAAATTCACGGAAGCTTATGGAGCTTCGCTTATCAATAACACCATACCCCGAAAGGAGAAAGACCTAGGAAGTTTCACTTTACCTTGTTTTATTAATGATTTTTGCTTTGACAACGCCCTTGTTGACTTAGGAGCTAGCGTTAGTGATATGCCTCTCTCAACCTACCTTAACTTAGGATAAGGCAAATTAGCTCATACTAGGTTGATGGTGGAATTGGCAGATAGGACTATGAAATATCCAAAAGGAATAGCTAAAAACGTACTAGTAGGAATTGGTAAATTTACTTTCCTAATAGACTTTATAATTCTTGATATGCCCGAGGATATCAAAGTGCCCTTGATCCTCGGAAGACCATTTTTGTCTACCGCCCGTGCTAAGATTGATGTTTACAAAAGAAATATTACTTTGAGGGTTGGGGAAGAAAAGATTATTTTCAAAAGTGTTAAACCTACTAGTAGTTTAATTAAGAGGGTCTATATGCTAAGTTTGAGAGAAAGAATGGAACTTGATTTAGAAGCTAGGCTTATGGGAGAGACTTTGGTGTTAAATAGATCATTAGACCCTTTCTATGAAGACTACATTGAATTATATGATCTAAATAAACCATTTGAGCTTAGGAGGAATCAAGGAGATGATTTAATGCCCACCATTGAGGAAGGTGAGGTAATTGAGGAATTTAGAACTAGGAATGATGATCTTGATACTGGAGTTAATGATTATCCTAGTTATTATGATGATGATAAGAAGATCCATATAGATTGTGCTCACAACTTAAAGTTTTCATGCATGATAGGATTTAATTATACTCACGCTAACTTTTTCCCATTATTGTATGTCAACGTAATGTCAAGAGAATTTCATAAATCAATAATGAAAAATAAGATGGTGTACAATGGGAATAATGTTGTAGGAACCTTAATGAATGTGCCTATCTTTGTTGGAATTTTTTCTGTTATGACCGATTTTGCAGTTTTGGAAGATATGGATGCTTATCTTAATGAAGGAATGGGCGATGTTATTTTTGGCGAACCGTTCTTAAGAGAAGTTGGAATTAAAACAAAATGGTTCGATGTGTTGATTACCATTTACAATGGTGATGATGAAGTAACTTACCAAATGGTGCGATCACATCCAAGGTTTAAACACCATACTAATAAGCAATGCAACAAAATCTCTCCATTACTACTGGTAAGTGAGAATGATAAAAGGAATGGAATCTCACATGCATACCAAAAGATTAAGGGGTTCTACAAAGGAGTTTTGAATCTAGGACCCGATTACATTCGAGATGCGAAGATGGAAGAATGGCTCACACGCGGGCACATTAGCGTGCATGAGTTAGATTAAGAAAAGCTGAAGAAAAGTCTAACTTAAAGTCTTCGCTGTAAACAAAAGTGCTTCTGTTAAAGGTAAAATTAAAACAAGGAAATTAGACTTTGAAGATGTATACTTTGTAAAGGAACTTAAGTTTAATCTTTTCTTTGTCTCACAAATATGTGACAAGAAAAATAGTGTTCTTTTCACTAAGACTGAATGTCTTGTTCTATCTCCTGATTTTAAGCTACTTGATGAAAGTCAAGTCGTGCTTAAAATTCCTAGATAGAACAACATGTACAGTTTTGATCTAAAGGATGTTGTTCCCTCAGGAGATTTGACTTGTTTATTTGCAAAGGCTACTATAGATGAGTCTAATTTATGGCACAGGAGACTTGGTCATATAAACTTTATAAATATGAATAAACTTGTTAGAGGAAACCTTGTAAGAGGTTTGCCTTCAAAGCTTTTTGAAAATTACCATACTTGTGTTGCTTGTCAGAAGGGTAAGCAACACAAAGCCTCATGTAAGGCCAAAACTGTGAGCTCAATTTGCAAACCTTTACAGTTATTACACATGGATTTATTTGGACCAGTTTCTATAAGGAGTATAAATAAAAAGAGTTACTACCTAGTTGTCACTGATGATTTTAGTAGATTTAGTTGGGGTTTTCTTTTTGGCCACTAAGGATGAGACTCCTGAAATCCTTAAGAACTTCATAACTGGCATAGAAAACCAAATAGATCATAAGGTTAAAACAATCAGATGTGACAATGGAACTGAATTCAAAAATAGGATTATGAATTGGTTCTGTGAAATGAAGGGAATTAGGAGATAATTTAGTGTTGCTAGGACTCCTCAGCAAAATGGTGTTACTAAAAGAAAGAATATGACACTAATAGAGGCAGGTAGAACTATGCTAGCAGATTCCAAATTGTCAACTACTTTTTGGGCTGAAGCAGTTAATAATGCTTGCTATGTCCAAAATAGAGTGTTAGTTATCAAGCCTCACAACAAGACCCCTTATGAACTTTTTCTAGGTAGAAAGCCTGCCTTAAGCTTCATGAGACCATTTAAGTGTCCTGTCTCAATCCTAAATACCATAGATCACCTAGGAAAGTTTGATGGAAACTCAGATGATGGATTTTTTTTATAGGATACTCTATCAATAGTAAAGCATTTAGAGTATTTAACACTAGAACCAAAATTGTAGAAGAAAACCTGCACATAAATTTTCTTGAGAACAAACCAAATGTTGTAGGAACTGGACCTAACTGGATGTTTGATATTGATACTTTAACCATGTCCATGAATTATCAACCAGTTTTTGTAGGGAATCAAACTAATGGTAATGCAGGTACCAAAGAAAATATTGATGCATGACAAGCTCAAAAGGAAATAGTTCCTGGTCCATAATATGTCCTGCTACCATTTTTAACTTTTGATTCTCAAAATCCAATAAGCTCAGATGAAGAGGTTGCTGATGATGCTGGAAAGAAGAATGGAGTTGAGGATCCAACAAAAGAAGGAAGAGCAAGAGAACAAAGGAATGAGTTTGAAAGTTTGTTTGGACAAGACAAGGATGCCAACAATGCCTACACGGTATTTACTCTTGTTAATGCTGCTACTCCTTCCAATACTGATTATCCTACTAATCTTCTCATGCCTGATTTAGAGGATACTGCTAATCTTCAAGATACTGGTATATTTGGAAATGCATATGATGATGAAGATGTGGGTGCAGAGGCTGACATTAATAATTTGGAAACAACCATGAATGTCAGTCCTATTGCGACAACCAGAATTCATAAGGATCATCCTAAAGATCAAATCATTGGAGAGGTGCACTCTGCAGTACAGACAAGAAGAATGGTCAAGCAAAGTGAAGCAGGATTGATCACCTTCATAAACAAGCAAAGAAGAACAAATCATAAAGATTTCCAAAATTGTTTATTTGCTTGTTTTCTCTCTCAGATTGAACCAAAGAAGGTAACTCAGGCTTTGGATGATGAAAGCTAGGTAGAAGCTATGCAGGAAGAGCTTCTCCAGTTCAAGCTATTAAATGTTTAGATACTGGTGGATTTACCTTATGGTAAGAAGGCCATTGGCACCAAGTGGGTCTTCAGAAATAAGAAAGATCAAAGAGGAATTGTGGTTAGGAATAAAGCCAGGCTGGTAGCACAGTGTAATAGATAAGAAGAAGGCATAGATTATGATAAGGTTTTTGCTCCTGTTGCTAGGATTGAAGCAATTAGGTTATTTTTGGCCTATGCATCATTTATGGATTTCACTGTGTACCAGATGGATGTGAAGAGTGCCTTTTTATATGGCACTATAGAAGAAGAGGTATATGTTAGCCAACCACAGGTTTTGTGGATCCAGAATTTCCAAATAAAGTATACAAGGTGGAGAAAGCATTATATGGTCTTCATCAAGCCCCTAGAGTCTGGTATGATACTTTATCTACCTACTTATTGGAAAATGGATTCAAAATAGGGACAATTGATAAGACTTTGTTCATCAAGAAGATCAAGAATGACATTCTACTTGTTCAAGTGTATGTAGATGGCATCATTTTTGGATCTACAAAGAAGTCTTTGAGTACTGAGTTTGAGCAGCTTATGCATAAAAGATTTTAGATAAGCTCCATAGGGGAACTCACTTTCTTTTTAGGTCTGCAAGTTAAGCAGAGAAAAGATGGCATATTTCTTAGTCAGGATAAATATGTGTATGACATCTTAAAGAAGTTTGGCTTTTCTAGTGTGAAGACAACAAGTACTCTAATGGAGACACATAAGCCTTTATCAAAAGATGCAGATGGAACAGATGTTGATATTCAATTATATATTTCCATGATTGGATCATTGATGTACTTAACATCTTCCAGGCCTGACATTATGTTTGCTGTTTGTGCATGCTCAAGATTTCAAGTTCAACCAAAAGCTTCTCATATGCATGCAGTGAAGAGAATCTTTATATATCTTAAGGGTCAACCTACTTTGGGCCTTTGGTATCCTAAGGATTCACCTATTTATTTGATAGCTTATTCTGACAGTGACTATGCTGGTGCTAGTCTTGATAGGAAATCCACAACATGAGATTGTCAGTTTTTAGGTTACAGGCTAATCTCTTGGCAGTGCAAGAAACAAACAATTGTAGCTAACTCCACAACTGAAGCAGAATACGTTGCTGCTTCCAACTGCCATGGACAGGTTCTTTGGCTCCAAAATCAATTACTTGATTATGGATACAACTTTATGTAGATAAAGATTCATTTGGATAATAAGAGTGCAATCTGTGTGGTGAAAAATCGTGTCTATCATTCAAAGACCAAGCATATAGAGATTAGGCATCATTTCATTAGAGATTCCTATGAGAAAAAGTTGATTGAAATGGTCAAGATACATACACTACAATGTTGTAGATCTTCTTACTAAAGCCTTTAATGTGACTAGGTTTTAGTTTTTGATTGTAATCATTGGTATGCTTAATCCCTAAAGCATGGATTAAGGGAAGGTTATTTGTGTATAGGTACAGAGGATTATACACAAATGAGGTTTGAGTTGGTATTGAAGGGTAAATATGATGCTAAGTTTCTTAATACTGTTGGGCCTTAATTTGAATAACCTACACCCACCAACCAAAAACCCCCCCGGAGACCTACCATCCACAACTCCTCTAATCGTCTCACGCTCTCACGACTCCCACCCACAAACCCACACGACGCAGACCAAAGTTCACAAACCACCAGTTAGCTACGTTCCTCGACTCCCACAGAACAGGCAACATTCGCAAAACTACAGAACAACACGATGCCATCCCACTCATAGACGACAATATAGTGTGCTATTAGTAACGCTTATAGCACAATAGTCTAGCGAATGCGAATACTGCTAGAGGCTTCGATCCAATCGTATATATAAGTACTTATACCGGAGCGACTCTCTTGCCTGATACCACGAATAAGTCCCATACAAACTCATTCGATGCGTCGCGAAATCCTCAAGGTGACGTCGCTGCTCGAGATTCTAAATTCGAATACATCACACACGACCCTAGCGCCTGGAATTACATACAATATAGGAGCTGGCATCCTATAAAACAGCCAAATGAACGGAAGTGAGTACGTAGCGAACACGCGCACAACCACACTCCCACACGCTGAACTTGCAAAAACCGCAAATATAACTCCACCAACAGAGCGACTGACAACCTCTCAATCAATGCTTCACACTCACTAAATACATATTAAAAACAATATAAAAAAACTAAACAAACAATAATATAATAAGAAAAAGAAGAACTAGGCGACGGGGAGTAGAACCTAGTAAAGTAAATAAATATAAGGTAATTATATAGATTAGTTAGTAACTAAGATCCGAAGAGCGCACGAGAGCTTCTCGCTCACGAATTAAGCCGTTCTCTAATCTTAAGGAGCGTACGTATTTTATGGGCTGGATATATTTGGAAGAAGCAATAATTACAGAGCGCGAGATTAGTCGCGCGCGTTAGTTAAAGTGCGTGGGGCGATAAGTGCGAATAGAAGATCGAAGTAAACGAGAGCGGTATTTCAAAAAGAACAATAGGGTAGAGTTACTAAATTTAAGGAGATTGAAATAAAAGCGTAACGGTTTAGCTAGGCTAAGAGTTCGTGTGCTGCGAGGTTGATATTGTTGTTTTTGTTAGACACAAAATTATAGGAGATAGAGTAGTGTTTTAGAGAGGTATGTGTTCGGGAGGATTTTCGGATAGGTAGATGGGACGGATAGTAATTTGGGAGAACGTTGTTGTTTATGAGGAAGATTGTCTTTAGTATGGAAGAATATTAGCGAAGAGAGTAGGTGTAAAGGTATAATATTAGTTTGAGTAGTATTTGATCTGTGTGCTGGTATTTGAGGATTAAGGTTAGATGAGGTAGAGATGACGTGAGTGTTTTTGTGTGGGTAGTGATTATAGAGGTTAGTTAGATATTTTGGTTAGAAGTTGTGAGAGTTTATTTTTTTATTATAATTAGAAAGCGATGAAGAGTATGGTGATTTTGGTTTTATTGTTGGATATAGATTGTGATATGTTATGTTGTCGATAGATGTAGTTTTTGATGTTGAGTGATTTTTACTAGTGTATGTGTGTAAGGATGTATGCGTTTAAGTATATCTATAAAATTAATGTGAATATTTAGAGAAGTTTAGGATTGAGAGAAGATAGATATATGAAGGATTGACGAGTAGTATTTTATGGATGTTTATATAGGATGGAGGTAAGATAATGAAATAGTTTTATATTTAATTTTAGTATTGTTGTGGAAGTTGTTTGATGTTGTGGGTAGTGTGTATTTAGTGTAGGTTGTAGGGATGGTTTAAAGTTTGAGAGTGTGGTGGTGGGGTGGTGATTTGATGGTGTGGGGGGGGGTTGTGTAGGGTTTGATGAATAGAGATAGTGTGTGTGTTTGTTGGGGTTAGTTGAGAGGGAGAATATGTGTTGTGGGAGTGTGTGTGGTTTAGTTAAGTGTGGGTTGGTATGTTGGATGTTGGTTTTGTTTTTGGGTTGGTTTTTGTGAGTAAATTTTATTGTTGGGTATTTGTATGGTGTGGATTAGGGTGTATTTGATGATGTTTGTAGAAGGTGTTGTTTTAGAATATAATTGATTTTTTTTAATACCACATTAATAATATAACAACTTACAATAAAACTTACTTTTCAAAAATTCATCTCTCCACACTGGGAAATTCTATTACATACCACTTCATTGCGATAATTCAAAATGAACATGTTTGGAATGAGTTTTCAACTAATTGGCTTCCAACATTTATATGTTGGAAATCCACTTTAATGTTTTTATAAATTAATTTTTGATGGTATGTTAAAGAACTTGGATTCAAAAAAGTTTTTAATGTATCCAAGGTTTTTACAACTCTTTTTGAATAATCAGCTTAAAGATTTACCAGAACCTTTTAATGATACATATGTGACAACCATTGCGATCTAAAAAGGTTTTCCTCAAATATGGCAGGAAAAGTGCAATTTTTCAAAAACAATTACTACCACTTTTTGCCCTCTAAGTTGGTGCAAACCAAGCACACTAAGGGTGAAGGTTCAGCAATACACCCTGAACCCCAACCCACTTCTGCGACAAGCATAACATGGTGGCTTTTCTTCAAAAGCCAACTGGAAGTGAGGAATTTCATCAGATAGTAGACTTTCTTGCTAGTAGCCATATCAGGTATGCTTTAACTGCAAATCCTAATATCTATGCTTCTCTAATTGAACAGTTTTGGCAGACTCCTACTGTTGATACAGTCAATGATAGAGAACAACAGCTAACTGTCACAGTTGATGGGCAAATAATTGCTATTACTGAAGCATTTGTTAGGAGACATCTCCAATTAGCATATGCAGGTGGTATTAGTTCTTTTCCCAATACTGAAATTTTTAATCAACTCACTCTAATGAGGTATGTTTCAAATGATGATAAACTTACTTTTCAAAAAGGTAAATTTTCACCCCAATGGAGATTTTTGATCTGTACCATATTACATTGTTTAAGTCCTAAGAAAACTTCATGGGAACAATTTTCTAGTAATATTGCAACTGCAGTCATTTGTTTAGCTACACACAGGACTTTTAAGTTTTCAAAAATAATTTTTGATGGTATGGTGAAAAATGTGGATAGTAAAACAAAATTTTTGATGTATCCATAATTTATACAAATCATTTTGACTAAAAAAGGCATCTTAATCCACATACCAGAACATATGTTGCTCCTTCTTTGACACAAAAACTTTTTAGCAACATGAAAAGAGGTTTTTCAGGGGTACACATACCTCTATTTGATACTATGCTGATTCATGACCAACCTGGTCAGGGTGAGGCACCAACACTCACCATTGAGTCCCAACACACACCCATTACTTCTCCATCTATTTCACAACCCACAACATCTCAACCAACGTCATTACAAGAACAGCCTTCTCAAGTACCTTTAACTTAACCTATCACTAATTCCTTCACCACATCACATCCATAGACACTACAGACAACATCTCCCATGCCCCATGATTCACCTCTCCCAGTAGGTCACACACTTGGAAGTGATGAGGGCAGCAAGAAACTTAATGAATTGACGGAATTATGTACCAAATTATCTGACAAAGTCACCAGCTTGGAGATAGATCTTAAATAGACTAAGAAGATTTATGGTAAGGCTCTTACAAAGTTGGTGAAGAAGGTCAAACAATTGGAAGACAAGCTAAAGTCTACCACAAAGAAGAGAAAGGCAAGAATGGTAATTTCTGATGATGAGAAGGATTTGGGTTCAGAGGATACTTCTAAACAGGGGAGGATGGCAGAGACAGAATATGAAGAAGTTGAGTTTGATTTGAATCAGTCTAATGATGATCTTTAAAGGAGGAGTATAATAGAGGAAATTGACTTAGGTGTTCTCAGTGTAGCTAAGATCCTTGCAGATGCATCCAGAGAAAGAGTAAAGACATACACTAGAAGAGGAAGAAGTACTGACAGTTTAAGAGATAGTACTGCTGGAGGTCTTTTTAGTACTGCTGAGGAAATTCAAGGTAAAGAACGGATAAGTACTGATGAAAAGGTAGCTCAGAAGCTAAATAAGGAAGAAATGGCAAGAGCTTCAGTAAGAGAAGAATAAGAAAGGATTGATTTTGAAAAAGCCTTAGAGTTACAAAATCAGTTGGATGAAAGGGAAGAAACTGATAATATTGACTGGAATGTTGTTGTTGAACAAGTTCAAGAAAGACACTCAGATACTATAAAAAGATATCAAACACTCAAGAAGAAACCAGTCTTAGTAGCTCAAGCAAGAAAGAATATGATGATTTATTTAAAAACATGGCTGGATACAAGATGGCTTACTTCAAAGGAATGGGCTATGATGAAATCAGACCCATATTTGAAGAGGAGTATAGGAAGCTACAAACTTTGTTTAAAAAGGATACAGAAGTTGAAAAGATAAAGACAAAGAGAACTGCAGAAGAGACACTACTTCAAGAGAGTATCAAGAAGTTAAGGACAGCTGAAGCTTCAAGTTCAGAACCTATTCAAGAACAACTAACTGAAGAACCAAAAGAATTATCTGAAGAAGAGCTTAAGAAGATGTTG
This sequence comes from Tanacetum coccineum, assembly GCA_026074375.1. Lineage (NCBI taxonomy): Eukaryota > Viridiplantae > Streptophyta > Magnoliopsida > Asterales > Asteraceae > Tanacetum > Tanacetum coccineum. The sequence continues at coordinate 47,436 of BQNB010006591.1, read as the reverse complement.
GAGATAGTTCCAGTAAAAGAAACTAAGGCAGAAGTTTTACAAGTAAAATATCCTATCATAGACTAGGAAATTCATACTGAAGGATCAAGAAAATACTGGAAGAGTATCAGGGTTAGAAACATTACAGAGGCATATCAAGTCTTTAAAGATATGCTTAAAGGATTTAACAGAGAAGACCTTGTTACATTATAAAGTTTAGTTAAAGAAAGATTTAGATCAGAAGAACCTACTGAAGATAAGGAAAGAGCTTTATGGGTTGAACTGAAGAGACTGTTTGAACTAGATAAAGATGACATGCTATGGAAGCTACAAAGATATATGCATGATCCTTTGACATGGAGACTATATGGTACATGTGGAGTACATCATGTATCTCCAACAAGAGGACATGACATATATATGTTGACAGAAAAGGATTATCTATTATCAACTGCAGTTATGAATTTGATGCTAAGTAGAAGGCTGCAAGTAGAAGAAGATAGTGAGATATCAAGAGACCTAATTATGAAGATCTTCATAGAAGCCAACAAACCAAGAAGCTGGAGTGTTTGGAAGAATCCTCTTAGAGCCAAAAAGTTTTAATCCAAGAAACTTGATGATTTAGAGATAAATCACAAGTTTAGGGGAGGATTGTTGGGAATTAAGGGCTTCTACAAGTTTATACTGCTGAAAGGACTTAGTACTGCTATTTGAAGATTTGTAATGCTATTGAAGATTGAAGAAAATAAACTAAGTCATTAGTACTGCTAGTTAGTTTATTAGTACTATTAGTATAAGAAGTTAGTACTGCTTATGTGATATGCATGAGATATATTAGGAATAGATATGCATGATCACTTAACGCGTATTATAAGCCTATTAGGGTTTTCCTTGGTGTATAAAAGGAACCCTATGGCATAGTTAGAGATATATAGAAAAGTCATAGCTATTAGGCAAAACATATAGTTGTTTTATGAATATTGTGAGTTTAGAGAAAGATCTTGTGTTACTGTTACATTACTTTATTGTTCTTCTGGTATATAAAGATTAGATTCTGCATAATATTTATATATTCTACAAGGTTTCTATCATAGTTGTTTTAGATCTATCTAAGATAACTAAAGCTTTAACAAGCTAATCTAAGATCTGTTTAAAAGGGATCAACATCTAGCAATACTCATATTTTAGATAAGATTGATAAACTAGAACGCCAAATTCTTAATAGTAAACTTATGTTTGTGGATGATGACAGGAACCCACTTGCTCATTCAGGTAATATGAATAGTGAAAGTGGTGTGGAAGTATGTTTGATGAAACCGCAAATTTAGTGGGTTCAACGAGTTATAAAGGTGGAAGTGACAGGGGTTATGGTAATAATAGCCTATTTGGACAATGGAGAGAAACAAAACGGGATGATGACTATGACCCATACGGTGATGATTTGTATGAAATTCATGATATGTCTTATCACCTTCAGCCTATTTGTGATGAGTTAGATATCATGGTCCATGGTCGGAAGAAGAAATAGATTATTTTTGATAGTTGAGTCAATTGTAATCTAGTTATAGTAGTATCATCCTTTGGATTAGTTGTGCTTGTTATGTTTATTTTGTGCCTATGTAACAGGCCGAGGTGTGGGATTCACCCACATCCTTTGTACTGAATCTTTTTTTTGGAGTAATACATTTACCGGAGAAACCCTTTAACCTATTAAATTAACTGAATCAATACGTACATCCCCAAGATCCTTCTCAATCATATTAAGAACATCAAACGGACTCGATATCACAATTTTCGTACCGCTTGAACTAGCCACATCAACTATAGATTTTGAAACAACATAATCTTTGAAAAAAATCAATTTTCTTTATCACGTGGTCATTTGATTTAGTAACCATCTTCATAATCTTTGCAGCCTTCTCCAACTCCTAATCTTGAATCTCCCTAAGAAATGCCACACCTTTTACCACAACCATGAAATCATCCAACTTTTTGACCTAAGATCCTCCCCCACATGTATATTATGCTCCAGCTCCTTACACTACTTCAACAACTCTTTGCAAATTTTAATCTCCTTTTTATTTTCCTGATCAAAATAGACAAGAAATAGGTCGGTGAACAATGTAGAGTTAGTAGCAAAAGCGAACTCTTCATGATGTGCCATTTTTGTTTTTGCGTATTAGGTATCACAGAGATTATAGAATAAAATTGTTGAAAATATAAATGGCTTAAACAAGAAGAAATTAGGGGAATATAAAATGATTATCATGAACAGTGGAGTCATATCAGTGCATGCAAAAAAGACAAAGAGAGAATGGTGTAACTCTTTTGACGATCATAAGCGACTTGAATTCTTTGTTTGATTTGGATGACCTTCTCAGTTGTCTCTTGAACTATTTCTGGACCAGTGAGTTGAACTTCTCCAACCTCGGCCTAACAAACAGGTGAACGGCACTTTTGATCGTAAAGTGCTTCAAATGGTGCAGCCTTGATGCTAGCGTGATAACTATTGTTGTAAGAAAATCCAACTAGTGGCAAATGTTTAACTCAACCATTTCCAAAGTCGATCGCACAAGCACGTAGCATATCCTCGAGAGTTTGGATAGTTCTCTCGCTTTGTCCATCAGTTTGTGGATGGTACGCAGTACTCATATCCAAGCTAGTACCCAAAGCCTTCTGAAGTGATCTCTAGAAATTTGATGCGAATCTAGGGTTACGATAACAAATGATTGAGACATGTATTCCATGCCTCGTGACAACCTCCTTTAGGTACATTCTTTTATTGGCGTAAAGGTTGCAGACTTAGTAAGTCGGTCAACAACCACACAAATGGTGTCATGACCTTGCGACGACTTAGGAAGCTTTGTGACAAAATCCATGGTGACATTGTCCCACTTCCATTAAGGTATCTCGGGTTGTACCAACAATCCTGACGGTCTTTGGTGTTCAGTCTTGACCCTAGCACACGTCAAACATTTGCTAATATAGGTGGCGATTTCGGCCTTTATATTGGGCCACCAATATAGCTTTTTCATGTCTTGATACATTTTGTCAGAACCCGATGGATAGAGTATTTTGATTTGTAGGACTCGTGCATGATCACAGTCCTCAAATTACCATAACATGGAAACCAACTCCTGCCATTTAAGCATAGAGTTCCGTCAGCACGGAGTTCTAACTTTTCCTTTGGTATATCCTTCCTGATCATACCTCCTACGTCTTCCTTCATGATGTTCTCTGGTTTCTGTGCTTCTATTTGAGCTTCTAAAATTTGTTTGGGGCGATCCAAACCAATAGTCATGACTAAGGCTCAAACCCGTAATGGCTTAATCCGTTCTTTACGGCTTTAAGGCATCGGCCACTATGTTTGCTTTCCCCGGGTGATAACGAATTTCACAATCGTAATCACTGAGCAACTCTAACCAACGACGTTGCCTCATGTTCAGCTCCTTTTGGTCAAGTATGTGTCGTAAACTCTTATGATCCGTGAACACCGTACGCTTGGTTCCGTACAAGTAGTGTCTCCAAATCTTTAGAGCAAACACCACTGCACCAAGTTCCAAATCATGAGTAGTATAATTTTTCTCATGAATCTTCAACTGTCGTGATGCGTAAGCAATCACCTTCTCGTTTTGCATCAACACCGCACCCAATCCTTTATGCGACGCATCGCAATAAACAATGAAGTTCTCAGCTCCTTGAGGGAGAGCTAAGATAGGTGCGCTACACAACTTATTCTTCAATGTCTGAAAAGCTGCTTCTTGCTTGTCACCCCATTCAAAGGCGACTTTCTTTTGCATGAGCTTGGTCATTGGCTTAGCAACTTTTGAGAATCCTTCGATGAATCTCCGAAAATAACCGACAAGACCTAAAAATTGACGTATCTCCGTTGGAGTCTTAGGAGATGCCCAATCTTTTATGGATTCAATCTTGGCGGGATCCACGTAAATGCCTTGACAATAATAAAAAAAAAAATATAAAAAACCATCACGTTGGCCAAAGAAATTTGTACCTTGGGAATCTAAAATTCACATTTAGAGAATTTAGCATACAACTCCTCTTTCTTTAGCAACTATAAGATTAACTTAAGATGCTCTTCATGTTCTTCTTTATTCTTCGAGTAGATGAGGATATCATCAATAAAGACAATCACAAATTTTCAATATGGCTTGACAAACTCGATCATGAGATCCATAAATATTGCCAGGTGCTTCATCAAACCAAATAGCATAACCTAAATCATATTAGTGGAGTGGGGGGGTTTTTTGTGGATACCATAACGAGTCATAAAAGCGGTCTTTGGAATGTCTTCTTCATGAACTCGTAATTGATGATATCCCGATCTCAAAGCGATCTTCGAGTAGACACTCAATCCTTGAAGTTGATCAAATAAATCGTCAATCCTCGGGAGTGGATAACGATTCTTCACAGTTAGCTTGTTTAATTCCTGATAGTCGATGCACGTTCGAAATGATCCATCCTTCTTCTTGACAAACAAGACCGGAGCTCCCCAAGGTGAGGAACTGGGTCTTATAAAGCCTTTGTCTGAAAGCTCTTGCAGTTGCTCCTGACATAAACTCTTTCATCTCGGAAGGAGCTAATCGATAAGGTGCTCGTGCTACAGGTGCAGCACCAGGTATCAAATTGATATGGAATTCCACTTGTCGAATCGGAGGAAGACCTGACAAGTCTTCGAGGAATACTTTAGGAAAATCTCGAACGATTGGTACGTCCTCAAGTCGTTACTCCTCCGACTTGTCTTCAGCCACCTTTGTAGTAACATGAGCCAAAAAAGACGCATCCTTTAGCATGAACTTCGGTGTTTAGTGACGAGATGATGTCAAAACGAGTATTGTTTACCCTGGTTGCGTCCATCACTATAACAATTAAAGTTTCATTCCCCTAGGGAATACAAACGAGATTCTCATCACAAACGATGACAACATGTACTTGACAACCAGTCCGTACCAATTATGAACGTCGAAACTACCAGTTTTACGCATTAGTCGATGTTTGAAATGGATGATTTAAGAAAGTTTAATGTACAACCCTGAATGATAAGTGTTTTATCCCAATTTTTCCCGTCAGGCTAGTTCAACATTCATGAATAAGGTCTAATAAAGTTGGTGTGTTATTAATTAGGGATGGTAGTGTAAGTAGATATAAAACTTCTGTCGGCACAGTATCAAAATAAGATAGAAGCAATAGCAGTTGTTTAAAGTGAACTAGCCATGACGACATTTGAAGTTCGTTATATCCCCGCATTGCCCACCACATACGCCTTTGCTGGAGCATTTCCATTACCACCATGGTTTTTGTTGTTTAGCTTTGGGCATTCCCTCTTAAAATGCCCTTGAGCACCACATTCATAACACCCAGTACCCTTCTAATTTGCCCTAGTGGCTTTTTTGGTTGTTTACCGAGTGTGCATTGCCAGACTCATGCAATCTCGGGGCAGGTGGCCAACCTTTGCACTTGTCAATTCCGAGCACTTTAGTGCACACGACCATTATGTGGTAGTTTCATTGTAACAACTTTGGCAGAGATCCGCTATACTCCCTTTTCTCACTAAGCCCAGCTGTGTAAGCCCTGCCAGTGTTCTGCCTCTTGTTTGATTGTTGTTGGTTCTAGCTGTTTCTGGAGTCATCATCTTGCTTCCTTTTATTTTCATTCTGACGCTCAGCCCACGTACGAAGTTTTTGATCCATCAGATTGTTTGCCATTTTGAAAGCCTCCTCCATTCTCTTAGGTTTGGTAGACATAGCATTTCCTTGGATCATATCAGGTAATCCACCCACATACTTCTCAACCACATCCGACTCTTCAGGGAGCATCTTCTCGCACATCAATGCTAGTTCCTAAAAACATTGGGTATAACTCGCCAAGTTTAGTACCTTCACCTTAGATTCCAAATCTCTTATCTCCAATTTATTGATTTCATTTCAAGGACACAATACTTATTAGTCCACATTTTTCATATGTGTCTTCCAAGGCATTACCGTAAGCGGTATCATGAACAACTGTCTAGACAATGGGTGTTCCACCATGCTAAGTAAATTCCATGAAGAGTGCAAGTAGCATACTTTGACTTGATTCTCGTTTCACAGTTACTGATATGGAAAATAAGACTCATTCTTTTAACCATTAGTTAGACCACAACTCCATACTATGCCCTAAATTATCAGTGGTTGCCATTTGACAAAGTCACTATAGGTCACTCACGAGTGGGGTGCAACAAGTCTTATAATACCACTTTCATAACCTTGGCTTCCATCATCATTGAGGTTAGTGTTTCTTTAGATTGGTGGCCTAGCCAAAGCATCAACCACTCATTGGGCTATCAATGCCCTGATGGCAGCATCAGTTATTGGGGGTGGTAGTGGTGGTAGTGGTAGGGGTGGTTCTGGTTCTGGTTCCTCTTTTTAAAGCCATTTTCTTCAAATCACAAGAAAATATAATATACGTTAGATTTCATACAATCATAAACGCGACATGACATATGCACAATAAATAATGAGATCACATCTCACATTGAAATATACAATCAAAATGAGACCGACATGACATATACACAAAAAATAAATTGAGATCATAACACAAGAGAGGTATATAGTAAAATTTAAGATCATAATGGCATGCCATAATACATCCATTCCTTATATAACCTAGAACATACATGATAGTTTGATACATAAATGACAAATACAAGTATCTACTCCGTGCATCTGGGAATGTGAAACCCAAAAAAAACCCATAATACTTAGCAGTCTAACATAATGATAGCTAATGGCATGAATGAAAAGTAAATCTATGCACAACTATCTGCATCCTCTAGGTCATCTGCATGAGCTGGATCTCTCGCCTGTAGTGCCTGAATCTGATCGAGAGCTGCTATCAATTGGATCTATAGTGATGAAACCTGAGCAACCAAGGTCGCTGTCAGTGCCTCCTACGAACTGATGCGAAGATCATGTATCTGAGTGTGAGTTCTATATACCTGAAGCTCATAGTGAACTGCCACACTACAGCCAATAGCTTGTGCCCATGCCTTTTGGGAAACTTAAGCCTCGTCCTCTATCATCATAAATGTCTGCTGGTGAAATTGTCTATCCTCAATTAATATGTCAACTCTGCCTGATAAATGAGCTTGGCTGTCCTGTGTATCCTCTAGATGAGCATAGAGATCTTGAGTGTCTCGCTCATGAGTCTCGGCGAGCTTAGTTAATCTAGCATTGACCCCTTCCAGGGTCGTCGGTGCTCCCTCCTGAATGGCATCTACTAACTCATCCCAAGTGTCTGTAATACCATATCCGATCTCCCTAGGCACATGACGTCTAGGAGCGTCATCTACCATGTCGATAAAACCATAGTCAGTAGTGCGAGTAGCCCCCAAACCAGGCTGTCTGGCAACAACGGTTGTCAAACTCTCCTCCACCTCAAACCTAGATGTGCGAGTAGTCAAACATAGCCTCTTTTAAGGCGGTATGTCAGCCTCAGGAATGTCCTCCCTATGATCAACTGGTGGTGGTAATGGTGTTGATGGTATTTATAGTAGGTGGTGGGTGGGTGGTAATATAGGTGATGGTAATGGTGATGCGGTCCTCAGCTAGATCTTGGCTGCCCTGAAGCCTAACGGTGCCTTAGCGTAAGTAGGGCTAGTAGCAAGTGGTGATGGTATAGGAAGTGGTGGTGAGGGTATCAGAGGAAGTGGTGATGATAATGGAGTGAGTGGAGATGGTGGTGGTGTAGGTATGGTAAGAAGTCTATCGACCTCACTCAACAGAAATGGTAAGTTCTGAGCTTAGATAGACATCCTAGCAGTGGTATGATATGCAGGTGGTGGTGGTGGTGTCGCTGCAGACTCATCAGTCTTGAATGGCTCTATTTCCTCAGTGGAGGGGACAGGGTCCATAATTGGAGAAGCAGCAGCAGTAGAGTCGGCAGGAGCTAGGTGCTCCTCCTCCTCCTCATCATCAGAGGCCTCTTCCTCGTCCTCATTATCAGCATCATCCCCAGACGAGTCATCATCATCATCATCATCCCCTCCGTCAGCAGGATTGTAACACCCCCATTTTTACATATAGCAACAGAAGCTAATCTGGGGTATTACTTCATGGAAACAACAATCATAATCATAGAAAACGACCCAAAAGAGACGTTTGTTCAAAAGATATGTTATCATTCATTTCAAATCAGAGTTTTACAAAGGCAGGTCCCAAAATCTAGAAACATAAAATGTGAATGATAACAAGTTTTAGCCATCTTCATGTCCATGCCACTCCATGCTATAAGTTGCTCAATTACCTGAGATAAACATGCATAAAAAGGGTCAACACAAAGGTTGAGTGAAATTCATAGGTTTGAAATGTAATAGTTGAATACAAGTTATAGTGGAAATACTGGTATTGTAGGGACAATCATCATGGGGAACATTATTTATTGCATCTAAGCTCATGACATCAATACATTAACAGGAAAATCACCGTAGTGATATTGGTTAGGGACAGATGTCCCCGTGGAAAAGGTAACTTGCCAAGGTTACCTATTAGGACAAATATAGTGCGTTTGGCTACCCCAAGCATGGGTATACCAATGGGAGCCGTCACCCCCAATAGATCTATTCACAATATTCGCGTTCACTCGCAATGCAAGTAATTAATGATTCATGATATGTAAATAATGGCACTGGAAGCTACTAAGCAATAATAATATTTGGTACATAACATTTTAGAAAACACTTACATTCTGGTTTTATCACAGTTTAAAAAGTATTCAAAAGATTGGAAAATGGGGGTATGAATTCATTAAGCCTTTGAAAAGTAATCACATTGTTATAAGATAAACGAGTATGTAAAAGAGTTTGTAACAAACATGTATCCCGCTCGCGGGTTTATAAAACATTCACAAGATTGAAAAGCGAGGCTATGAACTCACTAAGTCCTTGAAAATTAATCACATTGTTATAAGATAAACGAGTTTATAACAAGCATGTATCCCCCTCGCGGGTTTATAAAACATGTAAAATAAGTAAAGGCGAGGTTATGAATCTCATAATATCGGTTTTAAGTACTTGTATATATTAAAAACAATTGAGCATGTATCCCCCTCGCGGGTTTATAAAACATTCAAAAGATTAAAAGGTGATGCTATGAACTCACCTGATAGGTAGATGTAATAAATATTCTTAAATGAAAGCTGACGACCTTATCACAATCTTAATGGGGAATGTTAATATAGCAAAATGATAATAAACAACCACGTCACGCAACCTAAGTAAATATGTTGAGTCTTAGGAAGATGTACTCTAGAACTTTGGTTCAGATGTGAGTCTAATATTGTTATGAGTTTGATTTGAGAAAGTTTGGAATATATATCACCGTTCAGGCCATCATTAAATTGCAGAAGTCATTCCAGTAAACGATTGAGGAGCTAGGCACTAAATCGTAACCCAACAACTCATACTCCCAAATGAAACCCCTTAATATGAAGCTCCCTAGTTATTGTGATATGATTAATCGATTTTAAAGCGTTTTGATCAATATACAGGAAATGTTAAGCACGAGAAGCGTTAATTAAAAGTTATGTCCTTGTAAGTTTTAAACATGATATATATACTTTTCAAATGTAACATTAGACCCTTGATTTGAAAAGTGGCAAAAAATACCCTCGGAGTTTGCACTTTTACGAGATTTGGTCCCTTAAGTTTAAAAGATATACCAAGTAAACCTTGTACTTTGAAAAGTGACATAATAGACCCCTATAGAATACCTTGATAAAATACATTTCAGCCCCTTAAGTTAAAAGTTTTCAGAAAGTTATGATATACCCCCTTGCATTGATATAATTACAAAACATGTCCAAATTGCCTCAAGCATATTTTAACATTTTAAAAGAATTTATAAGTTATAATAAACTAAAATATGAAGATTTAATGCAACGCAAGTTTAAAATAACGATTCGTTAAGCTAGGAAGCAAAACGGGTCAAATTAGGGTTTTAAAACGAAAACTCCCAGGTTTTAAGAGTAAATTCTTTCATGACTTATCAAAGCACTTATTTTAATGTTAGTTAAGCTTATTGGGATATATTACAACAATAGTTTACAAGTTTAGTTTATAGATTAAGCAAAAACATAAAATTAGAGTTTCGGGTGTACGGTTTTGGATCAAAATGGAAAATGAGCATGAATTGAGTTATGAAACTTTAACAAGAGTTTATTTAGGATCATATGAACATTATAAGAGTGAAGGAGCATAATTATAATATCTAGAACCTGGGTTTGAGCTTATAGCTTAGAAACGGGTTGAAATCGGGACTTTTAGCTTCGTACGCCTAGAATAACGACTCCCGGGTTTCTTTTCTTCATTTATTTTGCTTCACTTCTGTTCTTGGGACTTCTTAGGATCTCTTAGAATTCATATTGAGCAAAGGATTGCTGCTATGACAGGTTATAGAGGAGGAAGTGGGGGATGAGTTCAAATGAAGAGTTTATGGTCCTATTTATTGTTGAAATGAGCTTGGAGGCTAAGGTATATTATGTGACCAGAAGAGGATATGTGTAAGGGCTAGAGGGTGATGAGGAGAAGCTAGATGATGTGTTTTTTGAGCTAGAAAGTAGCTTTGTGGTGTTGGATGGTCCTTGTGATGTCGCGGCTTAAACAAGAAGAAACAAGAGACCATGTGCAGATTTTAAACTATAAATGATGAAGATATTTGTTGTAGAAGGTGTGTAAGCTTCTTAGGAAGGTTAGGTGCTTGTCATGGAGGTGCTTGTTTGCAAAAAGATTAGTTAAAGTGGGTCAAAATGAAAGAAACTAGGTTTCGGGTTCATTGGGGCTTATTTAGGGTTTTCAAGCTTGCAATTCATGTACATTTGATCAATAATGATGGATTAATGTTTGTAAGGATTTCATTAAGGATTAATAACTAGTATTGATAGGTGGTTCGTGTTTAAAATGGGCAAAAACGAGTAAACGGGTCCAAAGTTCCAATTAGGGCACAATTAGGGTTTCTTGGATTCAATTTGCATATAGTTGAAGTAAAATAATGAAATGATGATTGTATATGATTGATAATGTTATAAATTAAGTTATTACAACTTATTTGAGTATTGGTTTAGGTTTATAATGTATAAAAATCAAGAAACGGGTTATGGTTTAGAAACTAGCTCGATTTAGGGTTTCTGAGTTTTAAATTAGGGTTTTGAGTGTATAAATGTGTATGAAAGATTATGAATAGAATAATTAGGGTTTACACATTGTATATTGAGTGTAGTAGCTTGTACACAAGTGATGGTGAAGAAATTAGAATGAAAATGGAGGTAAAATGGCTATTTTAGATGTCATGCTTAATGACTTATACATTGTGCTTTGAAAACTTGTACTTGACTTAGAAGGAATTTATATTTTAAATGAAATGTTATATTACTTGTATATATGCTTTAGTAGCTTGTACATTCACTTTAGATATTAACCCTTTACGAAATTAGAGTTTAGAGGTATACGATAACGGTTTAAAGCCCGTTTTGATATAACGTTGCGAATGGTACATTATAGGAATAATGTACTTTGTAATAAGGATATGATGATATTGACTTGACATATTATGATGTTTGCTTGACATATATGAAGATAGAATTACCATAGATAGGTTGCGTGAGCTCGTCTACTTTAGTTACTTAAGTTACATTGCCTACTGAGATGTTGACAATGCAAGTAGCAAAAAATTTCCCCGTAGATTTGTGATCATAGTAAAATAGATTGATTATGCATTTGATGAAAATTCTTGGGTTGTTATAGTCTCCACCCCTTACAGAAATCTCGTCCCGAGATTTAATTGAAAGTTATAGTGAATAGATGTAGGTACTGGGCATGAATTTGATTTTTATGTTAGGTTAATCAAGGTTACAAGTCCACGTGTGTGATGCATTTATAATTATGTTGTACACCATAATTATAATTACTTCCTTTCACACGTCTACTTATTTCCAAGACCACACCTCTTGATGACAGCCAATAGAATTTTTCCAGATTCTGATAGAACCTGGGTGGATGGAATACGTTGCGCCATTCAGATCGTAAGGATTCGTTATTCATTAACCTTTAAAAGTCAACATCGAATAAGAATGTTATCACAAGTCTTTGTCAAAATTTTCATACCTAGTGGTATTGAAATCATTTGACATTGCATAGATTCTTGTGTGTTTCCTTGTTATTACGTTGCAGAATATAACAAAAAAATTTAGAATATGGAGATCATGGAATGAGTGATGTCAAAGAATGACTATGAATTTATTAAGAGAGTTGCTAATCACGTGAGATACAGATTTTGAAATGAACAGATGATGAAGGTAATAATGATAATGATTAAGGAATTGTTTGTACAAACGGATTGAAAGAAACTTGTTTGTACGTATGTTATATACTTAAGCCTACTTATTTATAATTTGTCACTTACAAAAAGAAGCATTCAACTCCTTGTAACTGAGAAATTATATAATTATAGTTCGGAGATTTATAATTTCCTTATTCAAATGAAGAAGCATCATAATTCATTTCAATAAGATGATCATAAATCGTCTTACCTAAGCATAAAAACATGATATGGAAACGGTAAGGTGTAGAAAATGATATGATCATGAATGATTAGATAATATTGAGATGTTGATTGTACTGACGCCCATATAATTGAGGATGAAAATTTATGTTGCAAAGGTATGAGGAGAGTATTCAGAGTTTGGACATAATAAAATTGACAAACGATGTCGAGTTTTGATACCACCAGATAACAAGATGTAACGGAATTATCACTTTATTATTTCATAGATAACTTTACATACGAATTTTACATATGAAAAAGAGTTGATACTTATGTTACATGTCTCGAGATTTGGTTGAGAGATAGAGTGATGTTTGGAAACAGAAGTTCTTAGTTCCTACAGTTTCTAGTCTGATGGCCTACTTTGTGGCAATTCTGACACCTGACAGTGCACGATCCTGTGTGATGTAGAGTACATTTCCTACAAAGGGGATGAGGTCCATTATATCCACGGTTTCCATTAGCCTTGAAGATTTCCTGTCTTCCATTTTGCTGTGGATGGTGATCATTGTTGCGGTTGTTATTGTTACGGTTATCTGGGTAGTTATTTTTGTTAATGTGATTGTTGGAGTGGTTATTGTTGTTGCGATCATTGGGGTAGTTGTCTTTGTCACGATTATTGGAATAGTTGTTGTTATTGGGATAGTTGTTGTTGTTGGTGGTGTTCCTTCTATCATCAAACTTTCGTTTGTGATCATTGGTTTCTTGCACAGAATTACGCTTTATTATTTGGTCCATTAGCCTGTGAGCTATGTTGGTGGCTTCTTCCAGAGTCTGAGGTTTTGAAGCAGTAACATTTCCTTCAATGCTTTGCGGCAGTCCCTCGATGAAAGCTTCTATAAGTTTCTCGGTGTTTAGTACCATATTCGGGCATAAAACGGCTAATTCCTGGAATCTTCTAATATAAGTCTTGAGATCACTTCCATTTACAGTCAGACCATAAAATTCATCTTCCATTTTCTTAATCTCAGTTCGAGGATAATACTTGTTCGTCAGAAGCCTTTTGAACTCAGTCCAAGTAATTTGATTAGCTTGCTCTATTCCCATAGGCTGGGCATATGCATTCCACCAGGATAAGGCATCATCAGTTAAAGTACCAGTAGCAAATGTTACTTTATTTTCCTCAGCACATCTGCTTCAAGAGAATACTGATTCGGTTCGTTCAAACCAGCGAATAAGGCCTACTGCTCCTTCCGTACCATTAAAGCAGAAAGGTTGACAGCTGATAAACTCTTTGTAGTTTCCCGTTTTTACTGCAGGAGTTTCAGTAAGATTGGTGTTCCTGTTGGGATTACTAGCACTTGCCATGGCAGCAGTCTGTGCTTTCAGGGCTGCAGTAAAATCAACAATGAGTTACCGGATGGCATCCAAAGTTATAGTTGGTGTTTCGGATGTTGACGTCCTTTTGGGAGGCATTCTATCAACAAAAGATAACACGTAATAAGAATGATATCCTAAGTTATAAAAGAAATTGTGATGCTTAAAATGCTTAAAGAGAAATTCTTATTTTTGAATTTTAAGCACTAAGGGGTTATGGTATGATTCATGAAAATGGAGATAATGATGCAGTTGGTGGAAATGATGATGAACAAGTGCCCTCGGGGTGTTGATTAAGGTGCGTTAATTCATCCTGAACTTTTTTTAAAATTAGGAAATGAATATAATATACATTAATTGATCTTATAATTTATCTTAATTAGTTTGTTTTGTATTAGAATAGTATGATGGTCTTGAACGTGTACCATTCTTACAAAGGAGAACCACAATTTAGCTATATTTGGAAACTTATATTATTTGGAAGCAAAATAAAAGAAATTTCAGATATGGTTGATATTCATTTGGGACCGATGAGAAAATTCAATATTTGGTGCTTTTCTCTGGAAATTCTGAAGTCTTCTATCAAAATAAAACGAGACAGGTGTGTGAATATTGATCGTTAAACGACGTTTTCGTTATTATTATTTTTTATATTTTGTGGTTTGTGTTAAATGGAATCCATCCGTGGAAATTTCGCTCGGTGTCTTTTCAAGAGTCAATACTTCCTTGCAGCAAGCGATGCTATAAAATGAACGCTAATTGCTAATGAAGCATGCACAAAAAAAGGTGTATTACTACCACATAAAAGAGAGTAAGAAAACTGGTACACAAACATGCCTCTTCATTCTTGGGTTTTTACAACTATTAACCATTAAAAATCACGAGTACGCAGCGGAAAACATAAAACACGTATAGAATATGCAATTAACAAAAGGATCAAGAACGCGTACCTTTTAGCAATTAACGAACACCGTTCTTGAATATAACCGTTAACACCGTCTTCTATATACGCGTGTGTATAAATAGAATACCACGCAAACTAATAAAGTTACCAAAGTAGGTAACATCTATGGTGTGCATACATTACACGTCACCGAGATACGCTAGGATGCTAGTACTTGCTTCACGAATAAAACAACATATATATATTTAGATATTTTAGAAAATATCTAAATAAATATATATCCCCCTACACATTTAATGTGACCACGGGATATACAACTAGGACCCGGGCTCGGGTTTTGTTTGGGAATAACCCCGAAACATATACAATATTAATATTATTTTATCGAGCCCGATTCCCATATATCCCTGGTTTACAACATTAACATAATTAAAGACCGAAGCTCCATCGTGAGTGTACCGAGCTTCCTTGTCGAACTCACTAAATTGAGGCTAACAATCTCGCCCCTAAGTGAGGTCTTGAATGCACGAGAACGAACATTCCTTTATTGACGACAATAAAATTGAGGCTAACAATCTCCCCCCGAAGTTAGTTTTTCATTTATGACACTTCTTCATGATACAAAATGAGATTGCTTTGGTCGTTAAGCACAGTGTTTTCTTGTCTTTGTCTTCGTTGTATGATGAGGCTTGTTCCTTCAAGGCTTTTGATCTTGACTTTGAGCCTTGTCATTTGTCTTTATTCAGTCTTTGCCATCTTGCGATCTTATTGTCTTTGACCAACATGCTCATACTTTTTGCATTATCTTGAAAGCTCCAAATCATGATTTCGCGAAAGTCCTTTGTCATTAAATCATTAGCTTTCTAGATAGTCTGTCTTCGTTAGATTGACATATTTGAATGGGTAATTGAGGGTTGCCGTTACCACCGCAGTTTGACCCTGTATGGTTTACGTTAGTGATAAACGAGAAAATTGATTTGAAAATCAATCGACGTGTCACTCGTTAAAGAGTTTTTGTAACACATCGAGAGTGTCATGTTTTTATCAAAATTCATCAACCGTCAATTCATTTACTGGACCAAATCGATATCCATTTGTCACAAGTTTGATTCATATAGAATCTCGCAAGTCACCTACCGCAGTGCTGTTTGATGATGACACTGGAAGGATTTCCATTCGTCATTGTGAATACTAAAGAGTATCACTCTGAATGTTCTGGCAAATATCACAATGATATTGCGTAGGACTCTTGATAACAGCTTGTGAACCTGATGATGTTCAACAAGTGTTTGAAATGGAATGTGTCCTAACGAGATTTTGATTGATCTCTTGGCTCTAGACTCGATTAGTGCATTTTGGTTTAGACTCGGAGGCTGGAGCATTTTGCCACCTTTTCAATATCAACAATCTCGGAGTGAGATGTCAATAGATAACGTGTGTATCTCCGTGACAAGTGAGACAAGTTTCTGTTGAGAGAAACCCGAATGGCTGGGAAGGGTTGTGCATTGCATCACTGGGTCCATGATGTCGTTTTCAATACCAGCAATCAACTTGTGATTCTGACAGCATATGTATTGACCCGGTTTCTGCCTTAAGTTGTGTGGAGGGCTTCTTTCTTTAGACCCTTTATCCATACATTTCTTTTTCATTCTTCAACGCCTTCAATGCTTACCAAGACGTCATTACTAACACCTTGTTGTGATTATATCCATGTTAACACAATCTTTAGTCGGCATTATTCCCATTTTCATTCATCACAAACAGACCTTAAGGACCTTCTATTTCTAACTTTGATTATCTTGGGTTAGATCCTGAAACCCCGGTTTCAGGTTGGATCATAGGATGATTCTAACCTAACCACCTTATGAATCAGAATCGTCGTAAATTAAGATGTTGTTGTTAATAAGATCGATACCACAAAACCTTTTCTTACGTTCAGCACTTTGATCATTATAGATCATATTTTAAATACATTTTCACGCCCTTATTTTAAATGAAAAAAACACTTAGTTTTTTGAAAATACCTTGTGATTAAAATAAGTCTTGAAAAGCTGTAGGGAGAAAAATATGGTCTGCATGAATGGTTTGGAACAGATTTGATAATGTTTGGAATACATAAGAATTGTCGTGTTGATGTATCCAAGAACCATTAAACTTTGTTTTTCGAAAAAAAAAACTCCCCCTCGAAAAAATAGGACCAATTGATAATTGTTGTCTTATTGAAAACAACACTGAGAGGGATGGAGTGGTTTGAACACAACAATTTGAAAGATTATGAATTGTCATCGAGAAATTCTTGAAAAATTTATGTTCAGCCTTTTTGAAAACCCGATGTTAGAGACTACTCTTCTAACGGTAAGGGTAAGCTCACTGAAACTACACTTTCCTTTCTTGAGCTAAAAACATTGAATTCTTGTAAGAACAACAGCTCAAGACCGAGAAACGTTAATTTATCTCGATTGTAGATAAGTTATAAACCTTCCTTAATTTGAAGTCCGGGTTATGTACTGACAATTTGCACATAAGTCCCCCCCCATTTAGAAAATTAGAATGATGACATGTTTGAACTATTTGCAACTCTCGCTCAAACTTCATTTACACACTCCGTGACAATGTTAATCGACATTTCAAAGCACAGTAAAGGATATCGGGAATCCCCAAGAGACATGTCGAAGATTCCTTTTTGGAAATTTTCCTGATTTTCCTGATTTGTATTTCTTTTTTGAAGTTATATATTTTTGTATTTGCTTTTCTCACAAATATGTACATGGTGATGTTTTGATGATGATATCAAGCCAGACTCAATTGTCAGAACCTCCAATTCCGCTGGAGTCAAACAACTCATACCATCCTTCTGACAAGATTACTACTTAAACCGATCCTCAGGGAAGGCCTTTCGTAAACAATGTCAGCTAATTGGTATTCAGTTCTGACAAAATATAATTCAATTATAACCATTTTCAACACTGTTTCCTTTATGAAATGGATACCGATTATGATGTGCTTTGTTTCGCGAATGTTGTACGCGGAGTCATGAGATTGCTATGGCTGACTGAGAGTCGCAATACAATGGTATTTTGTTGTAGTAGAAGCCATAATCTTGAAGTTTTTGTGTCCTCATCCACATTACTTGAGCACAACTTGCTAGATAACGCCACATAAACATCTGCCTCTGCTGAAGACATTGCAGTGCAGTTTTGTTTCTTTGAACATCCAGGCTTACAAGTTTAATCCACCAAGGAACAGTTGCCCTCCAAAGTGCTTTTTTCGAGTTATCAAGGCATCCCGCATGATAGCGTCTGAAAATGCTATTCGTTTTCAAAGCAGAATCCTTTGATACCAGAGTCCCATGTTAATGGTACCCTTTAGGTAATTTAAAGAATTCTTTTAACCTCCTTGAGGTGCTTTTGAGTTGGTCGTAGCTGATAACGTGCACAATAAGCTATACTGCATGCACTAAGTCTTGTCTACTTACTAGAATGTCCAAGTACATGAGATGACCTGATTTTACTAGACATAATTCAGATTGTGTCCTACGGGTTCATCACTCAAAAGTCTACATCTAGTTTGGGTTTTGTAGCCAATGGTGTACCAATGGAGTGACAGTTGTCCATATTATGCTTTTTTAGAATCTCTAAAGCGTACTTGGCCTGATTGATAAAATAACCTTTTCGGGGAACTCGGTGGAATCAGAAGTCACTAAAAAATTCATCTCTCCCCCCATTAGGAACAATACAAACTCTACTGTGCATTAATTTTCAAATCGTTTTGAATATTTTAGGATTTGTGGATCAAAAATTATGTCATGAACGTAAATCCTGCACAAGTAAGAATATCCTCCCCTATATTTATCTTGAATAAAAGTAGGTTCAATTGTAACTTTAGTAAAGCCTTTGGACATTAGGAAGTTGGATAGTTCATCTAACCAGGACTCTTGGGTAGCTTTGCTTAAATCCCTACAGGCTTTCCTCAAATAGGTAGACTTTCACGTGGATGATCTGGATCAACGAACCCTTCTGGCTGAGCAAGTAAACCTCTTCCCATCAGTGGACATTAAGAAATGCCCGTTTTCACGTCCATCTGATAGATTGTAAAAGACTTGTGTGCTGCGTGGGGCAAAACAAAAATCCGACAGCTTCCCAGCGAGCACCTGAGCAATAGGAATTCTTCAAAATCAATACCCTCTTCCTGACTAACCTTTAGCACAAGTCCCCCGTGCTTTGTTGCGAATACAAAGTCTGATCTTCACCTACTTAGTTCTTCCATAACCACTTTAGCTTTATAATTATCATCTGCCCAAATGTTTGTCGACTAGATCCCAACTTTTAGTCTGTCGAACCGTGATTGAAGATCATCATGCATTGCTTCAATCCTTGCAGAATCAGCCATTGCCCTCCCTTAATGTTCTTACGAATCAAACATACTTACCCAGTGAGCGCCAGACATACAACATATTTCAGGATCTGTGGCAAGCTGTCGTCTTGTTTGAACTGGCATTGGTTGGATTTCCACGAACATGTTCTAATGGATGATCTACTGGTCCACGGGAAATCATGACTTTGTGGATGAAATGATGCACATACGGTATTATCAATGTTGCGTGCGGAAGACTCACCAATCTTCTTGTACCCTGTGTACAAAAGAGGATTGGATAAATTCATCTTCTTGAAATGATGCATCGGTGCATGATCATTGTTGTTTTCCTCAGCGAGACCTTGTGTGGTTTGATCGTAATATTCTTCAAGTAAAGGAATCTGAAGAAATTCTAAACCCTTGATGTGACGAATCTGTCTTTTCTGCTGAAGGAAACAACCTTTTGTCTTTGGGGCAAACGGGGTCAAGATGTCATATCTGACCATTTGTCCGCTTTGAGGAACGAGGCCTGAAAAGACATTTTCCCAACAGACATCTCTTGTCGTTGAGGTCGAGGTTCTAACTGTTGATGATCAGACATCATTCTATCACCACAAGTTTCCATCAAACAAGAGGATATGAATTACTCATCAACTATTAAGCGTGTTCTCTTGTTGTAAAGCACGATATCCTTCGCTAGTAGAATATCCCACATGACAACATGGATCCCCCTTTTTCTTTCATCTTATCCAGATTTTCCCCATCTTTAGTTTATGAAATCAAGTGCAACCAAAAGATGTGAAGATGTTTTAATGAAGGTTTCTCTGTCATTGATGAATTTGATATGCGTCTTCTCCATTCCATGAGTGTATATGATGATTGATCGGTTTTCTGAGTATAGCATATGGCGGTTGTGCAACTGCTTCAATGTCCCAAAATGAATAATTGAAGCTTAAGAAGCTGAAAGCATTGGTTCGAAGCAGCCTCAACAGAAGTAACGGAGTTTCGTCTTCGACAGTAACGCCGTTCTGTTCAGGTGTTCGAGGAGTGGAAGTTTGATGTTCAATGCCTTCTTCTTTGAAATAAGGCATGGAGTTCTGTCAAGAATTTACGAGCCTCTGTCCGTAACGAACATAATAACTTGGCTTGAAGATTGCGTTGAATCATCCTGAGAAAGTCTTTGAGAACTTCTGGTGTTTCATCCTTGGATCGTAGAAAAAGAGTCCAAGTGTATCTTGAATAGTCATCAACAATCACCAGAATATACTTCTTCCCATTTATGCTTGCAACTCGCATTGGACCACACAAGTCCATGTGAAGCAAATTTAGCCTTCCTTTGGAACTAGGAACTGCTTTTGTCTTGAATGAACTTCTTTTTGCTTTACTCATTCACAAATGAACAAAGTTGAATCCTTGACATATTTCAACCTTGGGGTAACCCTGTCACAACCTCATTCTTTGAGAGTAAGGTGGATTGTAATCGAAGTTCAGATTAAAAGCCCGTTCGATGCCATAGAACCATTGCTTGAGTTTGGTAACAACTTTAGCCAAGAAACAGATTGGTCGTTGATGATGTTGTTTCTTGAAGAGATATGTGTAGAGAATCAGATCCACGATTACCAGTTAGTAAATCATTTCCCTGAAGATCTCTCACAAAACAAGTAGATTTCCTGAAAGCAACCTCCAAATCAGCATCACAGAATTGACCAACCGAGAAAAGATTGTGATTGAGGCCTTCGACGTAATAAACCCGTTTGATCGTGACATTCCCTTGAATCAGATCTCCATAACCAAGAATAGGAGCAAACTGATCATTTCCAAAATTAACAGAACCCAGCAAATTTCTCCACAAAATTACACAAAAGCTTAGATTGATTGCCCCGTACATTCTTGTGCTCCAGATTCAACAAGAATAGAATAGGATTTGTACAATCGCAAGAGACTTAGAGGAACGATGGAATATTGTAACAAATTGGATCTATGAAGTTTATACTTCAAAACATTAGTAATCCATGAGACAAATGTCTATAGTTGGGGAACTAATATTTGATGAAACATCATCTTTCCTAACCTTAGGCATCCATATGTCTTTTGGACCTAAGAGGCTTCTGTGTCCATTAAAACCCTGAGGACATCTCTTAGCTATCCACCATTTCCATTACCCTGATTTGTTCCTCATACACACTTCTTATAGTAACTCCTTGGATATCCTGAATAGTGGTATCTGATGCAGGACCTAGATGTATATACGAGTATGGGTTGTGCAACAAGATTACTTATCGCTTTTCTCTCGGTCTTTACTAGCACTAATAGCACTACTTGCGGCTTTCTTATTCTCTAAAAGCATTCACGTCTTCAAGTAATCGAAAACCAAGCATCATGATTAAGAATTAAACACACTGAACACATTTTTCCACATTCCTCCTGCACAAACAGCATTTACATCGAAGTTCTGGATTTGAACTAAACTGTCATTACAAACCAGTTTACAGACTTTGTTTTCTTATATCTCTCTCTCATCTTTAGAAATCCTATGACAGGGGTGGGATCTTGCTGCCGGGTGGGGGGACGCATCATTGTAAGACTCTCGCTATGAGACTAATGTTTGGCAACACCTTATCTTTCACTTGATAGCTCTTAAGCTGTGGTCTGCTAACACTAGTAGTGTGAATTACTCCTAAAGATTTAGACATCTAAGGATTAGTATTCCTAGAAGCATGAGGCAACTGTGGTGTTCTAGTTTGTGTTGTGGTGGAGGCAATTCTATACATTCCTGGTTTAAGCAACATTTGTGTTTCGAACCGCTTGGTTTCTTTTCTGAGGCAAATTCTGTTGAGTGACTGTTTTAAATAAACCATTCCGACACAATTATTTTTATTAACCGAATGTTTCGTTTGAAAGACATCTCATTTCCAGAGAAATATGAAAAAGGAGTCGGTTTCCAAAAACGATGGTTTTGGGAAATTCCGTTGAGCATTTGGCTTGTCCGAACAAAGATGGTTTATCAAACCGAGTTCCACAGACATTCCATTTGTTACCAGAATGAGTTTTCCTTAAACGTCATTTATCATCTCCATGTTCTTGTCTTTAGCAATTTGAAAGCTTTCAAATCTTGTATTTCATGATATTGTTCACGTTCTTTCGAAATACATTTGAAGCATTTTTCTTTTGCTAACTGGGGTAGTTTTTCCATCATCGTTCTTACAATGTTTGTAAAAGAAAAGTTCAAGAGGGAAATGAGTGTTTATTCAAGTTTAGCAAAACTTATTAACAAATTATTTGAAACTTCTTTGTTAAACAGAATTTCAGTTTGTTTCGAAAGCTTTTGTGCAAGACATTCACATTCTTTGACTGTTTATGAAGATATAAGCATTGCAATTTTCAAGTATTACATATAAATCAGACAGAGAAATCAAATATGGAACATGGTAACATCTTAGACACACACTCTTCGAGAAGTAGATCATATAGTTTGAAAAATCAGCCATTTTCAGATTCAAGTTCGACAAAGTCCTTTTCAAAGGAATTAACGTACTCCTAATCGTCATTCAATTCTCTTTTAGTTCATGATTAAAACAATGACTTTCCTAGTATTGTTTTATCTGAAGAGGCATAATAAGATTTTGATCAAAACTTCCATACTCATAGCAGTTGGGTTAGGAAATGCACTACTAAATGATTATGACCACGTTTTGCTTTGTTGGCAAATTATTCTAAAGTGATTTCGTATTGAGGGAGATGTCATTTCGTTATTAAGTAGTCTACTTTACTAATGGATTTAGGACATGGGTAGAAAGCCAACGTTTTAGCAATGTTTGGTGTTGTCCTAACAAACGTATTTACTCCATAAAACATATGTCTTCCAACTTCTTTAGCGCGTTCCAACTGATCAATATAGCTTTGGATGGTGGTTATGAAAGTTTCATTCATAAAGACTGTTTTGATATGTGTATATTAATAAGGTTTTCACTTGGATCTTTATCCAATTTTGACTACTCTCCTTTTCACAAGAGTCACTGTGTCTTCCCATCGGGGCAAAATCTGTTTGCAGGATCAGAAGTATCATAATGGAACCCTCATACAAACGAGAGCTTAATCAGATTGAGCTTTCTTGAGTACGCTTTGGATTAGCAAGCGAGTGTTGTGATCAAACCTATGATACGTTTGCGCATCATTGGAGTGCTAACATGTGAATGGTCTGAAAAAAAAAAAATTTGTGACATGATTGCGTTTAAAGAATTTCATTAAAAAACGTAATTTGTTTTGTCCATTTCATCATCGTGTTCAATGTCTTTTCCACCTTCCTTAATCTTTAAATCCGAATAACCTTAGTTTTCTCTTTTGAGCATTGACGCTTCAAATTGTGACCTAGTAACAGACTCATTTTACTAGCATCACTAATTCTGATTGACAACTGAAATTTGATAGTTTAGTTTTTAAACCCCTTTTATGTCAATGTCTTTAAGAGACTAAATAGTTCCTAGATTGTCATTTAACTTGTTTGAAGTATTTTATACTCACTGTCGTTAGGTCATTAAGGGCCAGTGTACATACCATCTAAGCTCAGTTTGTTTGGTCTTAAAGTGCAATCAGAGAAACTAATCCCGACTGCTAGTAAAGCCTCGCCCCAGAGCCCTCAAGACTCAACAAGGTAAGTTTTTGTCACTCCTTCAGTTCTGAGTTAATGATGCGTTTGCTTTCCTTTAATTGCTTTAAAATCTGTTTGTTTTTTCCTCTGTTATCTAGAGTCAATTAGCAATTAAATTACAAGCGCAACACGCTCATTCAACACATTCAGACCGCATTTTGATCAACCTGATTATCATAAGTACAATATTTGATTGAATAGAATGACATTGCTATCACCCCATCTCCAAAACATATGTGTCGATAATGTATCAGGTTTTGCTCAGAAAGTCGTCTCACATTGGCAAACACAAGACAAATTCATCAGATTGTACCTGTTCCAAGGGCGTATCAGTTGAACATGATTCCACAGGTGAGACTCCTGGATCTTGTTGCCATGTAACTGTATGTGCTTCCAATTCTTGTTCATCAATCTCTCCATCCGTGCCTCTAGCCAATCAGCTTGCTCACTCGATGTGGAACACCATTGTTCAGCTTGTTTGACATCATCATCTCTCCTTTATACGCGTAGTCCCTTTAACCCGCATTTTGGCATCCACTGCATTCCCATGGTCATAGTGTCCAACAAAAAGTTTGGCCTTGCAGATAAAGCATTGTATCCCAGTCATTAGCACTACCGATTGCCTACTGATTCCCTAAGCCCCAAGCACACTGTGACCTAGTCCTTAGGACTTTCCAAAACTCTTGCCGAATGACGAGATTGTCATTGTTATAAACTTGGTGTGGTATCTTCAGACTTGTTCGTCGAGTTTTGAAGAAGTTCATAGGTTGTTGTTGGTAAGGTTTGTACACTATCTTAAAAACTTAGCAAGGTAGTGGCCAAGTTCTTTTGCATATCCTTATCCCTCCGAGCTTGTTTCTGGATCACTTGTCTTCCTCAGAACTAACTGACTCACATTGAGGAGTAACTGGTTTGGCATCTCTTTGGCCTTTGTGTCTGGTAGACTGCCCTTGTTCGTAAAGTGAAAAAGATTGCTTGAATGATGGTGCATTCGAACTTTGAGGTAAGGTGCCTCAAAAGTAGTTATCTTAATTTGGTTGAGCAGCCGCAAGAAGTGCTAATGATTTGCACTCTGGCTATTTTCTCAGAACGATTCATATAACTTCCTTTTGAAACTGCTTCAGAACGTCAAAAACAGCTTGTGATATGAGACCGTGTCCTATTCTTGACTCTGCTTGATGACAACTGTCACAAAATCTTGACCACGTACTGGTTTAAGTTGTAGAAGAAAATAGAACATTTCACTTGCATTGTGAAAACTTGCAAGTTGTTCCTTGTCAACTCATTCATCAGTTTATAAAATCGGGAGTAATAGGACTCCATGGATTCTCCATCTCTAGAAGTAAATTTCCCAAATTCCCAAAATAGATTGGTCTTCACATCTTGTACGTTCAACGATTCCCCTTGTTGTAGCCTTTCAATGGCTGTCCACATCTCCTTTGCGGTGTTACATGCATCAACAGTTGAGTAAATTTCATCCCCAATACCAGTCAGAATCAAGAAAATAGCTTCCTTTTCAGCTTGAAAGTAAAGTTTGTTCTCTGCTGTCATGTTGTGTATTGTCTCTACTTCTTCATGTGCAGCTACTGGTAGAATGTTCTCTGCTGCTTCAACTGCTGCAATGAGTACGTTCGTAGGTAAATATGGACCGTCAAAGATGCATTTTCTCAGATATTCACCATTCGATTTAGTGTCAAGGTATCGTAGAAAACGCGAATGCCACTGAGAATATCTCCCTCCTGGTCCAAGGCATCGTGGACGCTCTTTTGAAACCAGCTGCCATTATAAATTTATTGCATTTGGGTATCTGTGGAGGATGTGTTTACTGAGTAAACATATGAATGACTAGTTTAAGGGGAAAGGGGGGGGGGGATGAATTAAAAGTGTCGGAAAGATTTTGTTGGATCTTAAGTGATCTGATGTGATTAAAGTTGTGGTTTGTAAGCAATCACGTTCACAAGAGGCGGGAAGTTTACACGTCTAATGATAAAACCGATAAATGAATTAACGGGAATTTTTACAAATCAATAGAAAACCGTGAATGATTTGAAGCGGAATCCGCGGCCAAAAATTCCCAAAAAAAACTGAAAAATGTCAAAAAAATCATAGAAAACAAGCTTTTTGGGCCTCGAAAAATCCTTAACCTGCCTAAGGGTAGATACAGCGTGATCCGTCTCGTTTTTCTCTTCGATTTGAGAGGTCACGGGCCTTAAACGGAGTTACGGATCAAAAGTTATGGCTGTTTTACTGAAACCCTTTTTGTCACACAAAAAAATTTCGTTCGGTCCAAAAATTCGCATCGTTCGAAAATATGCCTCGCTCGATTCGCTTTGTTCGATCCGCTCGTATCGATCCGCCCTCGTTCGATCGCCTAATCGTGATCGATCGCTCGTAATCGAGTCGCGTCGATCGATCGCTCGTATAGATTCGCTCGTTCCTGTCCGCAAAGACGTTCGATCGCTTGTTCGAGTCCGCTAGTTCGATCGCTTGTTCGGTCCGCTAGTTCGATCGCTTGTTCGGTCCGCTAGTTCGATCGCTTGTTCGAGTCCGCTCGTTCGATCGCTTGTTCGAGTCCGCTCGTTCGATCGCTTTGTTCGGATTCCGCTCGTCGAAATCGCCGCGATTGTCACCCGTTCGAATCCAAAACGATTCCCTCTCGTTCGATCCAATCGATTTTTACTCGTTCGATCGATGTTTTATTTTCGCTCGTCGAGATTTTTAGAATCGTTCTCCATCGAAAATTTCCGCTCTTCCTTTTATTTTCACATCGTTGTCGATGCCAACGTTTTGCAACACCCAAAATGAGCCACGAAATAAAAATGCTTACCGAGTGCCACAAATAAACCAACGAAACTGCCGATCCGTATAAGCTTATCACAACAAAAAAATCACGAAATCCACCCGAGGCGATTGATACCAATTGTAGGTTCCGATTTAATGCTTCACTTCATAACCCGAACACGAAAACAAGAAAAGAGATAGAGAGAGAAACTCGAAAATTGAGAGAGAGAGAAGAGAGAGAGTTGAGCTAAGAGTATATTAAATGCAATTGAAATATCTTAAGAGGGATCAACCATATTAGGGGTAAGGTAGTATGAAGACTGTTACCGATGGTATCCTTTCTACACTTCTTACGTTTCCCTAGACGGCTATGCCAATTTAATATCTTATGGCTAGTTTTCTAAAGCCTAACGCGCACATTTATCACAAAAAGTAACAGTAAAAGGGTCTACAATCTAACTTTCATGCAATCATAAGTAAATACAAGGGAGGGTTTAGCCTAACATGTTATAAAGAAAATAAGAACATAGATCAATCAAACAACAGATAGATATATTGAATGATTAAAGATAAACAATCTTACTTGATTAAAACATGGATTAAGACCAGTTACAATAGGGTTTTGAGGCCCTAAAGATGGCCTAAAAGCTGACAAAGTACTTAGGGTTCGGCTCCCAAAAGTTATATAAATTTACATACTTAAAACCCTAAATTCGGTTTTGCATATATAGAGAAATTGCTACGATGGCATCCAGTTATAGTTGGGACGCCGTTACAAGTAGAATCTTCTAGATCTGATTTAATTCGGTTACGTCCTGACGCCGTCGTCAATTCTCTGACGCCTCACTAGATAGATCGCGACGGCGTCGCTTTATGCCGGCGACGCCGTCTCCACACTCTGTGAGCATGATTCTTCAAGAGATTTGGCGTAGGTCCATAGTCTTGTCCGTTTCTTCTCCAACTGAGCCCAAGTCACGTGTATTTTCTCAAAATGTCATCCAAGTGCTAATAACCTAAAAACAAACGATTAAGCACACAATCTGGGCATATTTGCATGATTTAGGGGTTAAATGATGTAACACCCCTATTTTTACATTTAGCAGCGGAAGCTAATCTGGGGTATTACTTCAAGGTACAACACTCATAATCATAGAAAACGAATAAAAAAGAGTCGTTTTTGAAAATTTAGTTATCATTCATTATTTCTTCAGAGTTTTTACAAACGAGAGATCCCAAAATCTAAAATACAAAGTTTGAATGATAACGGTTTTGCCATCTTCAAGTCCTCGCCACTCCGTGCCATAGATTGCTTAGTTACCTGAGATAAAACATGCTAAAAAGTCAACACAAAGGTTGAGTGATATTCACAGGTTTAAGTTAAATAATTTGAATGCAAATTCGATATTGGGTTACGTTGTTATACACCTATTATAAAACAAATATTATTGCCATTAGCTCATGAATACGAAGCCTTGGGATATATTTGATACGTTATAGCCCCAACGGGTGCCTTTGCCAAAACACCCGTAGTTATATTCTAATGATGTGCGATTGGTTACTGGTATGACTGGGTACACCAACGGGGAGTCCAACCCAAATAGATCTATTCACAACATTCGCGCTCACTCCGTAGAGTAATTAACGGTTCATGATATTGGGGACTTAAAGGCAAATAGTTACTTAGGCAATAATAAATCGGAATAGCATACAGAAAACAATTGCATTCATGGTTATAGCATGTATCCCCCTCGCGGGTTTATAAAACATTTGAAATATTGAAATGCGAGGCTATGAACTCACCTTAACAGTATAGGGAAATTTGATTGATAGCAAAGGTATATGGAATGAAAGTAACGGCTTCGTCACACGCAACCTGGGGTAATATGTCAAGTCTTAGTTTGATTGAATATGTTTTACATTATAATGAATATCATCTTTGATTGAATTGTTATGGAGTATTGTATCACCGTTCAGGCCATCATAATTCAGAGGTCATTCAGTAAACGTTTGAGGAGCTAGGGAACTTTAAATCGTAAACCCAACAACTCAGTCAGAACGTAATACCAAGATGAAACCTCTTAATATGAAGCTCCCTAGTATTGTGATACGATATAATCGGTTTTAAGCGTTTTGATCAATATCTGGAAATGATAAGCACGAAAAGCGTTAATTAAAGTTATGTCTTGTAATGTTTTGAACGTGTTTTTATACTTTTTCAAAATGTTACATTTTAGACCCTTAAGAATGTAAAATGGCAAAATACACCCTTGGAGTTTGCACTTTTACTAGTTTAGCCCTTCAAGTTTAAAAGATGTGAAAAGTAATTTACAGGTTATAGCTTATTAATATAAGCTAAAATATGAAGATTTAACATAATGAAAGTTTAAAATCACGATTTCGTTAAGCTAGGAACCAAAACGGGTCAAATTAGGGTTTTAAAACGTAAACACGCGGGTTTTAAGTTAAAATTCCTTCAAGACTTGATAAAGTTGTTATATTAACATTAGTTGAGCATGTTAGGATAGATTATAACAATATTTAACCATTACAACATTTAGTTTTAAGAAAAACATAAAATTAGGGTTTCGGGTGTACGGTTTTGGATCAAAATGGAAAATGACTAGGAATTAAGTTATAAAACTTTAACAAGAGTATATTTAGGATCATATAAACATTATAAGAGTGTAGGATCAGGTATGAAGATCATATAACATGGGTTTGAGCTTATATCTTGACAACGGGTTGAAATAGGGACTTTTAGCTTCGTACGCCTAGAATAACGACTCCCGGGCTTCTTTTCTTGGTTTATTTTGCTTCAATTATGTTCTTGAGACTTATTAGGACCTCTTAGAATCTTCTTTAAGCAAAGGATTGCTGCTATTAAGGGTTATAGAGGAGGAAGTGGGGGATGAGTTAGAATGAAGGTTTTAGGGTCCTATTTATACTCGAAATGAGCTTGGAGGCCAAGGGATACTTTGTGACCAGGTTAGGACATGTATGAGGGCTAGAGGGTGATGAGGAGAAGCTATGTGATGAGTTGCTAGAGCTAGAAACTAGCTTGAAGTGGTGTTTGGGCTCTTATGGTGCCGCGGCTAAAAAGAGAGACAAAGGGGTGATGTGGCTCATTTTTGTACCAAGAAATGAACTAGATATTTAGGAGAGGTGCTTGTAAGAAGCTTAGGGATGGAGGTAGCGATGTTAATCCATATCATCGCAGATGCCGTGGTCGTGATGTTAGGGATGCGGTGATGGGTGGTGGTTGGACACCTGATTTGGTTGGTGGTGGAGCCCATTTAATATGGTGGTTGATGGTGATCTTGGGAGTGGCGGGGTTGTGGATGCAGTCGTTCGTGGTAGTGGTGGTGGTTTCATTATTGCTGGTGGTGGTGGGAGCCCACCTAATATGGTGGTTGATGGTGATCTTGGTAGTGGTGGGGTTGGGGATGCGGTAGTTGTTGGTGGTCATTGTGGTGTGTTGGTTATTGGTGGTGGTGGGAGGCCACATGATATGGTAGGTGATATGGTTGATTGTGGTACGAGTGGTAGTCATTTGGACGATGCTCTACCCGCATAGGTATTCCGTATAAAAAGATTTAACATAATAGTATTGAAATTTGAGGGATCCATTATTTTTCAATGTTTATGATCTTTGTTAGTAATTGTAATTTCTTAAATTTAAGGAAATGAAACACCGATTAACCTTCTAGTCTCTTGGTTTTGATATTTTGTTAAGCTATGTTTATTGGTGACTTTGATCCAACTTGGTTGGAGGTACAAGTCATTATTATGATATATTAAATTGAAATAAGTACACAAGCAAATAGTAAATTCATGTGATCAATTCATTCAATGACTTTCAAGTCATACAAACAACCTTGGCACATGTCACTATATTATTAGGCATTCATGTTCTATTTATCTAGAATGGATTTTGTATGTTATAGATGAGGTAATAAATAATGTATACTATATGTTATGTTGGGTTGTGTTGGGTTGTTGATAAATGCTAGAAAGTTAAGATTGATCGTATGTATTGATTGCATAAGTGGAGGAATAAAAAAAATATTTTAATAAAAATTAGGTTTATTATCTGTGATATGTTGTGAATTAAACATTGGTCCCTCTAAAATTGACTTTGTATTGGAATTCGGCGTATCTTAAGTATATTTTCCTTGAAGTTACACAACTTCCAACCTGTTTGACTTGCTAATATTGTTGGAGGGGTTAACTGTTAAGATTAAACACACCCAAAAGCAACCCATATAAGCCAGATATAAAGTTTTGTTAACCGGACGAATGAAATTTAGCTACGAGTCTAAGCATATATGTTGTATTTCATGAATAAATAGAAGTTCCAAGTCCGACACCCGAACACATGGGATAGATTTACAGATTACATCAGGTTCACTATTTCACCAGATTCGCAATGCAGTTTAAGCCACAGGTTCTAAACTCTAACTTGGTTTGTTCGAGTGACTGTTGTTGTATATGCATAGACCAAAATCATCGCACAACCTTGAAACTCTAGACCCGCCACACAAGCTGTACTCTATGCAATTACACATACATTCCAAGAACTGAACCCAATGGGAAATCTCGACCCACAAGGCGACAACCACCAAACAACAAAGTAAAATTGTGTGTATACTGTCTATGTACAAAATACACTCTTTTATCTTTTCATTTCACATGTTTGTGTATACAAAGGAAAAGGTTTAATTCTATAAGGTCAAAAAGTTAGCTTACACAACATTTTAGATGAATCTTTTGACATTTAGAGATGCAAAAAAATACAATCAAAAAATTATTATTAACAAAACTGGCTACCGCTTCTGTCTGGTTACTCTAATATTTATAACTTCACTTGTTTCTTTTGCCTAAGTAGTATTTTCCATTGTGCATCCATAGCAACAAACTCGTTGTAATCTATACGGCCGTCTGAAACTCACAAATACAAACTAAGTCAGCACAAGATGATAATTTCGAACCATTTACTTATTATATGGGCCGATTCAGGTCAGGTAGATCCAATAAGCCAAACCAAAAAAAAAAGTATTCAGGTCAAACGGGCCGTCCACATTGTATGTCTTAATGCAGAAAACCTCCGAGATCATTTACTGAAAAACTTAGATTTTATCAAAATATTCGTTATGTTTCAAAACAGAATCAGTGTTTTTGGATAAAACAGGTTTTCTGGACCGCACAAATGCACAACATATCCGTTTTGATGGATAACCCATTTTCACCCGTTACCCAACAATCCCATATTTACATCTCCTACAGAAAGTCTTAATCTTTTTGTGAATATCTGTGAATAACGTGACAAAATGAATATAGTAATGGTAGTGAAAACGCACATTGTTTTGGTCAGCTTCTTTGATAATTTCTTCTAAATGAACATCATCTAATCCAAACTCTTTGCATGCTTGTTGGAGTTCATCAAGGGTGATATAGCCACTGTATTATTTTATCAAAAATACTGAAAAAGCAGCAAACACTATGATAATCTCTATCAACTTTGTTCATTTGAACGTTTGCAGCTAAAATGCTTCATTGTGATAGTACCACTGTTATCGATATCAGCCTGCATTTTCAGTTTAAAAAATCAAAAATCAATCATACGCAACAACAAAAAATAAGAAGAAAAAAAAAAAAAAAACCAGAGAAATATTTCTTACCGATTGCATTAGATCATAAATCTCCGACTCTTTCAAAGTAGAACCAAATCGCTTGAGTCCAGCCTTAAGTTCTTCAAATGTAATATAACCACTGTTGTCTGTATCTATCATCTCGAACATTTGTTTTAGGCCTGCTATTTCTTCTTCTGAGAGTTTGGACACGATTACCTGAGAAGAAGACGCAATGGGTAAGGGTACAGTTGACATGTTGCAATATAATTGTGAAGTTACCGGGTTATTTTCTTGAATTACTGGTTTTCCAACTAAGCAAATAGATAAATAAATTCTTGAAGTGCTGCTTACCCTAAGAGCCATTCTTTTGAGCTTGTTCATGGCAGAAAACTGAGTTAAACGACTCAAGACTGCAGAATCGAGAGGCTTGTCTGGAGCAACACCATCTTCACTAATCCAAGGGTGGCCTGTAGTCATGAGAACACGAATTAGAATGATAATGTTAAGGGAGTTTTGGCATTGCATTTTGTAAATGATTATCTAGTTTAGATTAATCATTTGTAAAAAACAGGTCGCTGGATATAGTGTCTGAATTTGCTTCGACTTTTAATAATGTATACGTAAAATGACCCCTAAAGAATCTTATAAGTATAATCAGTTTTGTTGCACTGATTATATTAGAACCAGTTACACCATACCAAAATGCTAGAGACTGATTATCTGCGACTTAAAAAAATATACCTAAGCACATCTAAAAACAAAAACTTTAAAACACGCCCTACTTTGTACCAGAAAATAAATGACATAGAACAAGCTAGACTTACAAAGAACTCCATGAGCCGTTATCCGCTTTTTGGGGTCTCTAATAAGCATTTTTCTAACCAAGTCTTTAGCACTGTTAGAGATGCTAGGCCATGGATCAGACGTAAAGTCAAGTTTACCCCTCAAAACCTCTTCAAATATCTCATTCTCAGATTCTGTGACGAAATAAAGATAAAAAAAAAAAATTAATGACCCAAAGGATAAAAAGAGAGGAATATCCGAGTTATCATAACTTTTTAGACTTACCTCCCCAAAATGGAGGTACCCCACAAAGAAGAATGTATAGGATCACACCGGCGCTCCATATATCAGCTTCTGGACCATAGTTTTTTAACAAAACTTCAGGTGCAACATAGTAAGGACTTCCAACCACATCTTCAAATTTTTCCCCTGAAATTTAGACTACAATGTATCAACTTAAATGAAAATAATGAACTATGCATATGGAACTAGTAATAGTTTCACAGATGAACAAGTGTTTCTCAGCATTGCAGGCTAGATATGAGCAATAACTTGACGACAAAAGGTGTGATTCGAAAATTACCTGGTTTAAAGAAAACGGATAGCCCAAAATCTATCGTTTTAAGAGGTGAATCTTCATCGTCATCAACAAAAAGAAAGTTCTCAGGTTTGAGATCACGATGCATCACCCCCAAAGAATGACAAGCTTCAATCACACCAGCAATCGTACTAACAAGATCAGCTGCCTTTCTTTCTGAAAAATGCCCTTTTTTCGTAATCCTATCAAACAACTCACCTCCCGCACAAAGTTCCATCACCAAATGAACAGCAACAGAATCCTCATACGCCCCTTGAATTGAGACCACATTAGGATGTCCGGACAAATGATGCATAATTTCAATTTCCCGCCTAACATCCTCCACGTCATCATCCGTTATCAGCTTCCTTTTAGCTATCGATTTGCAAGCAAATTCTTTCCCTGTCGTCTTCTCTGTAAAAGAAAAGTCGTACCAAACTGACCATGTCCCAACTTCTGACCCAAGTTATAATACTCTTTCAAATGACCCGTTTTGGTTTTCAAAACCCGATCAGCCTGTAACCCTGCACTCAACATTCTCTTCACATTATGCGCCTGTTTAACGTTAGGTGTCACCTTCGGCTGCTGCTGTGTAGATTTACTTTTTTGCTTCACTATCACAACTTTTTCAACCTGCTTCACATCTTGCTTCATTTCCTGCTCAAAAACCACAGCAGCCTGCGTCACTTTAACCTCATTTTTCGCTATGATCACTATCCTTGGAGGCACCTTTTGAACCGTCACAACATCTTTAGCAGCATCATCCTCTGTCGGGCTTTTACTAAACTCTTCATTCTTGTAATAAATCATATCGGGCGACCTAGACCACCAATAAGGCCGCGACACAGATTGGAAAAAACCATCTTTCGAGTAACATGATCCTCCTACACATACATTTCCCATCTGATATATCCAAACACAACTATTTACTTACACTAAGCTCTTGTTTCATACATATAAAAAAAACCTACCAAATGGCGATGTGGGTAAGATAAATATATGTAGGAAACAAGAAAAGATTAGTGGGTTTAAAATATTTTGTAAAATGGTATAGGTTTACCAAGTCTTTATTAAAAATTTGTGACCTTTTCTGGTTATGAATGTTTCTTGATGCGTTGTATATATATATATATATATATATATATATACATACAAGAATGGTGATGGGTATGGACTATGGAATGAAGCGTGGGGTTGTAGATATTGACGAGGGAAAGTGACTGGTATTTTTAGTTATGAAGAAATATTCAAACGCGTTAGGCACTCTCTTGTGATGTGTTTTTCAAAAAGCAATCATTAGTTTGGTGAAAAAGTTTAATAACCAGTAATCCGAACAACTCTTTTTGTTAGACAATCAAAACCTGCCGGGATATCATATATTATTTCATCACTATAGAGTATAAGACATAGAGAAATCTGAATGGACTCAACTCACAAGACGGGCTTAGGCCAACTAACCTATAATCTAATAGTTTTTTCATAATGTGAAGGCATACATGACTTACTCAGCGTTTATATTTATGGGATGTCAAGGTACTTGTTTGGTGCAAAAATGCCTTCTTTATTACTAACTCAGCTACGCGTCAAAGTAAAAAAAGAAAAAAACGAAGCCATCATTATAGTACCTATATTTGTTTTTTGACCTTACCAATATCTACTCAAAAAAATTTTGATTTTTGACCTTACCAACATGTACTCAAAAAGTTTAGGTTTTTGACCTTACCAATATGTGTTCAAAAAGTTTAGGCCGGTCAGAAAATCCGGTGTATCTTTTTTAGTGCCGACTGATTTAATCAAGTACGTAGCACTAAATAATAAACACTTGTATATTTTAATGACCGTAAATTAGTTGTTGAATCTGTGCCCTAATGGCACGTTTGGTAGAGAGAATTTCAGAGATTAGAAATGAAGTAAAGAATAGAATTCAGAGAAATGGAATTGAATGAGAAATGTGTTGAATTCCATTGTTTGGTAACACAAGATAATTGAAATAAAAAATAATCACAAAATATTTTTTTTTAAAACTACAAATAAAGAGCGATTATTAATACAATAATTGCTCAATCTTTTTTTCGAGTCAGGTTACTCGAGGCTCGGGTTTAAAGTCTATTGGAAATCCCGACCCCAATTAAGCCTATTCGGGTCGGTCTCGGGTTACCTGTGTCAAAAAAAATTTATTGGGTGAACCGAGTAAACCCGACATGCTAGATAGGGGGCGGGGTTTCGGGTTATAAAAAGTTTTGCTAACTCGGGTTCGAGCGGACCCAATCGCCCGAATAAAATTTTTTTTTTTTTTTTAATATAAATTTTCTATTTAAAAGAGTAAAAAAAAGGGCATTTTTTATTACATTTTACTCATATTCGGGTTGACCCGAACCCGAATGAATCCGACCCGAGTTGACTCGAATCAGAGTAACCAAAATTCAAATAAGATCGGGTGAGTATGTAATTTTTAGTCTTGGCTCGAATTTGAACCTACCATGATTTAAAAAGAATAGAAAAATAAAAGCAAAAAACAAAAAATAAAAATAAAAGCTCATTTCTCCAAATTCTCTACAAAAATTGTGGAAATGGGGTGACAAAAAATACACTACCATTTCTCTTCATTTTTCAACTAATTCTCATCAATTCTCCACTTTTTTATTTCTCTCTATCAAACATACTTGAGAAATGAAACCAAATCTATTTCTCTTCATTTCTCTCTACCAAACACATAAGGGCACAAGTTAAAGAAAGTTTGCTACATGCGTATCATTTTCTAAGTGGCCAGTCAGTAGCTGTGGGGCCTGATATGATGACCACTTAATAACTGTTGGTCATTCAAATAGTGACACGTATGCTGTGAAACTTTTTTTAACATATGCCCTTAGGGCGTAAGTTTAAAAAAAAAACCTTTTATTTAAAGTCTTTTTTAACATGAACATTTTTAAATGACCTTGTTGCTCCCTCCGTCCCATAATTATTGTCAACCGTCAAAAAACACACAGTTTAAAAAAAACATCATCGTTACCGTTTTCGTTCTCTTACTTTTTGCACAATGACGGTTTTATCCTTAACCAATTAGTTTATAACATCTTTAAAATTTAAAATTATTACCTCAAATGAGGGTGATATGGTAAACTTAATATAACTTTTTGTAATTATTAAACGTTTTGTTAGTTACTTTTGTAAGAAAACAAATACCCTGGCTGCTAAGGAATGGTAGCATTGGGCTACATTCATTACACACGACTATTGCGATTCAAAAGTCACTTTCTAATCAATGTATATCATAGATATTTGATATTGTTCGTTTAAGATTTAATATGTATGAGTAAAGTTGAATCTTGAAAAAGAAAGCATAGCTCACTCTTTAAAACTAAAGCTTAAGACTTTTTAACCAATCAATATATGAACTTTGTGCATTAAGAGTATGTTTGGTGAAATAAGCTCAAGGTTGGGTTGGGATTGAAACCGGAGCTGAAGTTTATGTTATAAGCTAGAAGTTGAAGTTTATTCTTTTATAAATTTGTTTGACGAATTAATTGGAGTTGAGTTTGTTAATGTAAAATCGCATAAAAATACATCAAAATAAATTCAGATATATTTACAGCTTTTGCGTGTCAATCCACTATACTTTTAAGGGTATTTAAGTAATTTGATTAACTATAACCCTCGTAAGTTCGTTTCAATTGGCTTGGTGAGCTTATGAATGCTTATGATTATAAAAGCTTTCATAAAACTATGTGATAAACAAAATTTATGTTAACCATGAATTCATTATTCTTCAATTTAATTAAAGGGCAGCAGAGGTCCAATAAATGCTGCTTTAAATGTTTTGTCGGAACCCGCCATGAAACAGGGTTCGTCCGCCGGAACGTCACTGGAAAACCCATCGTTTGACCCGACCCGTTTTTTTATTAATTAAAGCGGGATACGTGTCTCCTACCCGTCCGTTCTTTCCTTCTTTGTTTTATGACCTAGGGTACGTGTCGATTTGATAACCTACAACACAACCTATGAACAAATGTTTCTTCTGCGACACACGTTTCTCAATTCTGCTTTCTATCTCTTTCATTTTTCACCGATTCATAAATTCAAAAAACATGATATCCATCAGATTGATTAAACTTATTTTGATTTTACTAAAGCCAATTCATTCAAAGAAACTATCTTTACAACAAAATCACACTATCAATTGTTAAAAACAAATACATCTCACAATCCGTTTTAATAAGCTGATTTGGGGCTGAAGATGACTAGAGGGAATTTACCGGAGGTCAAAACCATTCTTCTTTGTTTTCATTTGTTATACCAAGATTCTGCAATTGCATCTTGGATTTCTGATGTTGCCACCGCAACGGAGCTGGCACCAAAGGTTTTGAGGATCTTTTGAGTTTTTGGATTTTTATTGAATTGTAAACTATTTATAGGTTATGAACAGGTATGAATAAAGGGTTGTGTTGGTTCAAATTAGCCAACACACATGACTCTTTATGCATAACTGTCTTAACTAACTATATGGGTCTGTTTTGGGCTTTTGACCTATATTAGAATTCGTGCAGGGCTTTTTTTACATTAGTACAAAGTGCCTGCAATTCTTAAACTATATTATAACTACATATTACATAAATACTCATGAAGTATGTGCAAAGGTTTATGAACTTATACTTCCAACAGAGAGACATGCCATCAGAAGCTATAAACATAAACAATATTACCTATTTAGAAAAGGTTGAATCATAAAATTTTGCTATAGGGGAATGTGTCTAAAATCAAACTTAAGTTAGTTAGCCTTTACAAATTTCAACTATGTGACAATCCTTTTCAAACATGAAATAGATGAGCAATACAAAAAAAATGCTACTTTTCATAAATGACATACTTAAACCAAAGAAATCACGGTGATTGTAATATCAAAAGCTCGAATTTGATAAGAATGTTAGCCGAAATATATTTACGTTTCGAGCAACAATATTCTCTTTAAATTTATCTTCTTTACCATTCTAGTAAACTTCTGATACTTTTGGTATGAGACACTTTCATCGCGTTACTATGGCTTTTTATATGTCCTTTTTCATATTACAATGTATATAAATTCATAAAAATTAGCGATTTACACTTCTACATTATAATTAAAATGTATAGAAAACCTTAACACAGTGGCGAGGTTTAAAAGATACAAATTTAAAGAAAATTTGGAGAAGATTTTAAATAAGCTCATCAACAGCGGTGGTTGGCTATGCTTAATCTGATGAATTTTTCAAAAAGGCCATTTGAAAAAGAATACGCATAATAGCTTATTTCACACTAAAAATATCGAGAAGCTTTCAAATAAGTTTCCGGAAAAACCTTTAAAGAGCTAAACAACAGGTGTCAAGCTCCTCGAGTAAGCTTTGCCCAAACACCCGCTAAGCGTCACAACACTCAATCAACATGTAAGATGAAAGAACAAAAAAATGTAAATGCAAGCAACGACCTCATTGATATTACCTCAGCCATGTCAGAAACAAAGAAGCTTCGTTCCGTTAATAAGCTTTTGGATTCTTCTTTAAGAAACCCTTTGAAGTTTGAACCATGTTTCTTGTTGTAAGGGAGCTTTTCCTATCAAATATCAGAGAGAATAGCAAAGTTGCCTAAATAACAATTCAGTTCAATGAAAAATGTTTATAATATGATATGAAAAAGTGCAATTTGAAGTGCAGGGTATTATATTAGAAAGTTTAATTTTAACTATTAGTGTTACTATTTCTTTTCGCATCTGTCTATTTTCTTCTCATTTTCCTGCTACACAATATGGAATGTAAGTCAACAAATAAAAACTAAAGTCTGTAAATGTAATAAATAATGAGACAAAAAAAACCCAAATAATTACATGGAATATAAAGCATAAGGTGTCATTCTGAATTTGTGATCAAAGAGCTCATTCCACAATTTTTGTATGATTGCCCGCAAACAAAGCAAGATATCTTATCAATCGCATAATCAAAGGTTTCATGTCAACAACAATGTTTATGAATTCAGTCCACTTGAGATCTTAAGAAAAAAAATCTAAGTGAGTTAGAGCCACATACCTAAGCAAAATTTCAACATAGTTTCTTTACACTTTATAAAAACACAAACCCAAACCCAAAAAGGTATTGATTTTGCGAGCTCATAAGATTCCTCCGTGAGCTTTCAAAAACAAGTTAGGTGTTTACGATAGGATACTCACAAACACTAGGTGTGTGTGAGGGCAGTACAAATACAACCATAATGATGGACATTTACTCTCGCTGGAAGCGCTCAAGAAGCTTTATGCATATTTATTTATGCGGGTAAAGTTTGAACGTAGGCGTTCGTTTCGGTGTAATAAAAAATAAAAGTATCAAGTCGGGAAATTTCAGAAAGTGACGTGTGGCAATTTTATGGCTTTTAAAAAACACCAGCTTATTATTTAGACATTTATCATACACATTACAGGCACTCCCAAAATCAGAACTAAAAATAATAGCAGAACACATGCTCAAAGATTATTATCAAGAGAATTAGGCAAAAACAAAAAATTAGAAGTAATTATCCGCAATAATGGTACACCAACTAGACACTTAACACAAATCTGTCCTAAGATCAAAAACTTATAGCTCCACATCAAACCATTAAAGATAATATTAAGTTTGAAGCACCACTTCAACCTTTGATTTTACACAAATTAAATTGAAATCAGGTCAAAGCAAAATTCATCATAATAAATTAAGATCTGCAAACATAATATTATTGACTATAAAAGAACTACACATCAAAGATAGATGGCAATACTTACCAAGTTTACTGTGGTGTAATAGCATAGAATTCACTGTGTCTTTGGTTCACAGAACATATCAGTTGTGGATTGAATAGGTGGTGTTAGTCATAGGATTTGTGTTTGATATTTTTTTAATAGTAACATAAATTAAATTTCTATATTTTGTGACTATTTCCCCGCCTTATTGTGCCAACATGTATATATCAATAAATGTGACGTTTGTGATGATTAGTCAGAAAACAACTCGAGGGATATAAAGTCATAAAATTCACCCTAGTTTATTGAGTAGTTTATTAGTTAAAATAGCGGTGATTAAACAGCCAATTACATGATGTTGGAATGTCTATTTTCAAATCAAAGGATTTAATGAGAATGGGGATTTTTGTGAAAGGCATATGTGAGCAGTCTCACGGAATTTGAACAAGGATACAACTTATCTAAATTGATCTTAGATGAAATATAAAAAAACAAAAAGGAAGAAATAAATAAATAGAAAACAAACCGAACATAAACAGAAGTACGATTTGTTAAAAAACAATATACTTTTCTTATGCTAACAAAAGTTAGGTCATATTTCTTTAGAGCCAAACATAGAATCAGTTTGAATTTAATAGATCGGAACAATATTATTAATGAATAGAACTCTGTGTCAATACTCAATAGTTCTACACAACCACTGGCACCCAGCTTGACTGATTTGGATCTTTAACTATTATCTGTATAACTTTATGGAAACACCGGATATAAATACTTTATTTTAGAACTGCAGATTTCATTAATAAAACTCTAGCCAAGATACTGATAGCAATACTACAAGCATAAAAGCATGGTGGCTGAGGTTCAGCGATCCGGGTTAGACATATAAAGCAATGACACTAAACAGACAGAAAATCTCCTCAACAAGGAAGTAGAAAACCACCACAATCGTTTAGGCTCAACACTTCAATTCCGATTCCGACTTCTTCTCGAGTAATATCTGGCCTTTCGTATAATATACACATTATACTAGATCTAACATTTAGCAGCAAAACTTAGAAGCTTCACGACAAATGAAACAAAACCACATTTGTTCATTGACGGCTATAAGTAAATTGAGAGTGATATGCAAAATAAGGGAATTGATCATACCTTCCTTAGTATGGATACCGGCGTAAGTAAGCTAAAGATATTACACAAATTCATCAAATGGTCTTCTGTTCGAATCTCCCCGAAAATGCGCCTTTTAAGCTTCTTGCTTCCTCAGCACACTCTGACACACTCCTAATTACTGCATTTGTAAACTTTACTAAACACTTAAGACAGCCAATACACTAGCAATACAATTATTTAAAAGTTGTCAAAAACAAGCGGGAATCAAGTGGTCAAAATATACGGGATAAATGATAGTAAAATATGACGTTATTTCATGTTATCAAATATCCCCCCACTTGAATCCTACTTGTCCTCAAGTAGACTTTGAAAAGGTTTATGAAAATATATCCCAACCGAGGTTAAGGATTTTTCCGTTAAGCACTTTTTCTTGATCAAACCACATGTACAAAACCTAGCTCCTCACAAAATATGGAAATGAAAACAATCTGAACACTCAACTAATCTAGGGTGTAACATTTTAGTAGTACGCTCATAAGCTCAGTCATGATTAGCTTCGTATCATAGGCTTGGCAAGGATACACATCTCCACCTCTAAAGCTAAGGATTAGCAAGTTAAAAGGTAAATTGGGTATTTATTCAAAGGCTCGGGTTTAATCATTCTTATAAGGATAAAGAATGATATAGGGTATGGAGCTTGTGACTTTCACCAAAGGTCGTCGTCAAACAAGGCAACTGAGACACAAATACATGGCCGTAACAACGGAATAGACATCCATGCTCGTGTTATTATTTTTACGTGATAACGTAAAATTATTATTGTATGCGTATAAATTAGGTCTTTTATTTGATAAATTACTTTAGTTACAATTTACATATGATAAGCCTAATGCTTTTTTGGTTAGTTTTTTTTATAGGTGATTCATACAATATTGATGATACTATAGTTACTATTATATATGATAAGCTAATGTGTTTTATTGTGTGTGTAGGTGAGTTACTACGATATAGATGATATTTGAATGTATACCACTAGTACAAAAAGTGTATTTGGAGCACAACATGGGCAAAATGGAACGGCCACACATTCACATATTTATATGGCTAAAGGTACCAAAATAGACAACATTTACTAATTTGCCACACATGAAAATTTCGATTGTGTGACCATTAGAATTGTATTGCCACACATTCGAACATTATGTGGCTAAAGCTAACTGGTAATATTATTTATCCACATATGAATTTGGAACGCATGACAAATACAAGTAAGCTTGAACCATTAGTCACGATATACATATAAATAGTGAGAAATATATGTCACACACTTGAACAATGTGACCAAATTGGCATATATGGTCACGTGAAGTAATTTTTTTTTTTATGTTCAAAATGATACAGTCAAGTTTTGTTTACAAATTATTAAGGTGACAACTATCTTTTGCTATTATTTACCACATATGACTTAGATGGCGTGACAATGAAAAGGATAAGGTAGCGATCAGTTAGTGACGATATACATATAAATAGTGACAAATATATGTCACACACTAGAACACTGTGACCAAATGCCATATATGGTCACACTAAACGTTTTGACACACATTATTTAAGTGTAGTCAACATTTAGTACATATGGTCACGTAACTTAATATGTGTGTTTAAAGTTTAGTTTGTGTTGGCTTGCCAAAAGTTAATGTGTATAGTCACATTTCTTCTCTAGCACACATGTTGACTATATGACCTTTTACAATAGCCACTCCATATCACAAATGTGTGACTAAATTAATATATATGGCCACATTTAAGTGATTAATGTGACCAATAAATTCATAAAGAGCACAGTCGTGAATATTCATGTCTATGGATTAGCAACAAAATGTGAAACGTCATTATAAAATTCCATGCTTTGGGCGACTAAATAATTACAAAAGGCCAAAAGAGCATTAGTAATTTATAAAAATTCTCCTTAACACAGCTGACATTCGAAAACATGTGGCCAATTTTTTTTTTGGATAAACAATAGTCACACAAAATACACATTTGTAAACAACATATGGTCACACTTATTAACACTTTTGGCCACTTTATGCTTAATTGTATGTGACTAAATACCCAAAACAAACAGGCTTTGTGTGACTAAATATTACAAAAGACCACACAAACATAAAATTCATGTAGCCATTGGATGCACATTAGTCACACAAAATACAAATTTCTTCACTCTAAACAGCATATGGTCATACTTATTAACACTTGTGGCCACTTTATGCTTAATTGTATGTGACTAAATACCAAAAACAAACATGCTTTGTGTGAGTAAATATTACAAAAGGCCA
Organism: Tanacetum coccineum; assembly: GCA_026074375.1. Taxonomy (NCBI): domain Eukaryota; kingdom Viridiplantae; phylum Streptophyta; class Magnoliopsida; order Asterales; family Asteraceae; genus Tanacetum; species Tanacetum coccineum. The sequence continues at coordinate 3,677 of BQNB010006591.1, read as the reverse complement.
CACAAACATAAAATTCATGTGACCATTGGATGAACAATAGTCACACAAAATACACATTTTTTCACTTTAAACAGCATATGGTCACACTTATTGACACTTTTGGCCACTTTATGCTTAATTGTATGTGACTAAATACCCAAAAAACATGCTTTGTGTGACTAAATATTACAAAAGGCCACACAAACATAAAATTTATGTGGCCATTGGATGAACAATAATCACACAAAATACACATTTCTTCACTTTAAACAGTATATGGTCACACTTATTAACACTTTTGGTCACTTTATCCAGTAGATATGGTCACGTAACTTAATATGTGTGTTTAAAGTTTAGTTTTTGTTAGCTTGCCAAAATCTAATGTGTATAGTCACGTTTACTTCTATGCACGATCATGTGACTATATGCCTTTACAGTAGCCACAACATATCACAAATGTGTGACTAAATTATGTTTATGGCCACATTTAAGGTGATTATATGTGACCAATATAATCAAAACAGTCACATCATGAAGTATTCATGTGGCTATTATTTAGAGCAAAATGTAAAATCGGATGTGACCAATATATTCATAACAAGAAAATAAAAAAGGATTTTACACCCTAGTGAGAATCGAACCCGCGACCTCCCTTACGGAAGTCAAGTGGGTTACCATCTTGCAAGAGTAACCTATTCGTTAATGTAATGCATATTCTTTTTAATATAGAAGTTTAAGCTTCATTGTTTTTGGCTAGTAGCTTAAAAAGTGCTTATAGAAACCGCTTATTAAACCGTGACTTCTTCTCCCTCTGCTTATTTTCAACTTGTTTCACTTTTAATAAGTAATTTAGCCTGCAAATTCAATGTGCAAGTGCAATGTGCAAATGCTTGCTTGCAAATACAAGCTGCAAATGTAATGTACAAATACAATGTGCAAATGCTTGCTTGCAAATGCAAGCTGCAAATGCAATGTGCAAACTGCAAACTGCAGTAACACACAAACCAGACAATAAGCAGATTTAATAAGCAGTTTTAAAGCCGAGAATAAGGAGTTTAATAAGCAGAATTAAGCAGTTTATTAGCAACTTCATGACTCATCCGGGGCATCGCCCGGGTTTGAAAGCCTCGTATAATATAAGATTCAGTTTTCACATTTAATACTGCTGTATTTATGACTCAAAACCAAAAACTTCGATCAAAACTCAGTTTTCTAGCTCATATCCACGGTTGAGTTACCATAGCCATGAATGTAATTCCTCATTTACAAATCCATGAATGCACATGAAGGTTTTGGCGTTACAAAATGCAAAAAGATTCCAAATTAACTACCATTCAATACAAAAGATTAAGGAGTAACATTTGTTTTATTCTTTCACATTTTATACCATATTTAACACATATCAGTTTCTTGAGAAAGCCATTGTGCTGTCATTGTTTTTTACTATTTTTCGTTTCTTAATGGAAGATGGAGGTGAAGAATTAGCAAACATATAGATTACAAGGTAAACCATTTTTGTTTGTGTTTAGGTGTTTCAATTTGATGCTTTTGTGAATTTGACCCTGAATATGCTCAAGTCTATGATGTTTTGTGTTTTTTTTTGTTTTTGGCATAATTTGGATCATTATTAGTTTCTAATCAAATTGAATCAGATGTTTAGCAGGCTTTCTCAACATGTTTGTGGTGGTCCTAATTATATGCATAAAACATGCTTGATGAAATGTCTAAATAAAATTGTTTCATACTGTTTTTGATAATCTATCAAAAACAAATGAAGGTAAGTTTTATCACAATTTTGTTCATTTTATGCATTTTCCATCTTCACATGAAGGTAAATTTAAATAAATCGTTTTATTTTTAATCTCATATGGCCAGACAAAGAGAACAACAAGAACACAATTTGGCTATTTTCATAAGAACCATGCTCTCTCTTTCTTAAGGTAAGATTTTAAGATTGCATGCCTATGAAGTTTTCGACAAAATGCTTTCATAAGGACCAAGCTTTGTTGAGGTAATTCATTTTTATTCTTATCTTTTAATTTGAGAATATGATTAATTTTGAATTAAGGATAATGGGTGTGAAAAAGTTTTGTTTTTGATTTTATGTTGTTGGTTTACAATCGTAAGCATGTACCTAATTACTCCCTCCGTCCCATATTAAGTGTCCATTTTTGACTTTTCAAAGTATTTTTTCTTCAACTTTGACCTTAATTATTTCTTTTTAT